>WNWK01025359.1:0-28647 GCA_009830355.1 Cherax destructor | reverse complement strand
GCCCTAAAAGATATTTGAGCCTTTATTCATAAATTTTTGGGTCATTTCTTTTTATTAATTTTCAATGGGATAAATGTTTTTTGGGACTGCCTGTATAGTGTTAAGAAAGCTGTCATATTGATACCTCTTCGTCATCCCAGTACACCGTTGATAAGTGTTCTCTAGCCCATTATAATCTGCTAAGCGAAAGTCTGGGACCGTTACTGAATTATCCCTACTATCATACATCCATTCAATGCTAAAGGTAATTGACTTGTGGTCGCTCGTGCCGAGTTCGTCTGTAATTTCTAAATTAATAACAAGGGTTTCTTGTTTTCCAGAACCAAATCAAGTAGGTTATTTCCCTTGTAGGTTCTGTCACAAACTGCTTCAAAAAGTAATCCTGAACTACTTCTAAAAAGTCGTTAGATTCTAAATTCCCTGTCAAGAAATTCCAATCAATCTGACTAAAGTTAAAGTCCCTAGAATTACTACGTTATCATGCCTTGTGGCCTTAACAATTTCCTCCCAGAGTAGTCTCCCTTGTTCCCTATCTAAGTTTGGAGGACGATATATCACGCCTAAAATAAATTTTTCACACCCTCTGAAAATTTATCCAGACAGACTGTATGTATTATTTCAGACTTATGTATATATATATAAGGGGCATTTTATGATTCCCCTCCCCTCTCTCTCTTTCTTTTTTCTCTCTTCTATCCCTCTGTCTCCTGTGAATAATTTAACTTGGCCTGCTCTGAGATGGAGATTTTTAAAAAAAAAATCCATTTATGCTGCGAATGGAAAGGCTGTCCTGAAGATGGCCACTCCCAGGTGATAGTAACTGCATCTGTGATGGCAGGAAACCTTGAAGTTGACTTGATGAACTCTTGCCAGAATATTGACAATACCCTCACTGCCTTTTGGAAGTCTCCCAGCTAAGGCTGACACTGCTGAAGTCCCCCAGCTAAGGCTGACACTGCTGAAGTCTCCCAGCAAAGGCGACACTGCTGAAGTCTTCCAGCTGGGACACTGCTGAAGTCTTCCAGCTAAGGCTGACATTATTAAAGTCCCCCCAGCTAATCTGACATTGCTGAAGTCTCCCAGCTAAGGCTGATACTGCTGAAGTCTTCCAGCTAAAGCTGACACACTGAAGTCTTCCAGCTAAGGCTGACACTGCTGAAGTCTCCCAGCTAAGTCTGACATTGCTAAAGCCCCAGCTAAGGCTGATACTGCTGAAATCTTCCAGCTAAAGCTGACACAGCTGAAGCCCAGCAAAGCGCCCTGCTGAAGCCCCAGCAAGGCTGATACTGCTGAAGTCTCCCAGCTAAGGCTGATACTGTGAAGTCTCCCAGCTAAGGCTGATACTGCTGAATCTCCCAGCTAAGGCTGATACGGGAAGTCTCCAACTAAGGCTGACACAGCGAGAGGAAGGCTTAAAACTTCAGATTATACACCTGTCACCCCGCCCCAATCGTGACGAAGGTGATGTTCTGGACAACTGGTGAGCGCCCAAAAAATCATAAAAAAAAAGTCACATTTTATTGAAATACCACAGGTTAGGTTAGGTTGTGGATTTTTCTGTGACATTTTCCCTGTGGCTTTTTCATTCCTGGATCCGGAGTTTCTCGGCGACTATTGGTAAACATGGTATGAACAATCTCAAAAAATTTTGCTTAAGTATTTATTTACCCCATTTTTTACGAAAAATTTTTTACGGGCCATGAAATAGTTGTGTGAATTTCTGTGCTAGATACACGTATTGTTCAAATGATCTATTCTGGCCACATGTTTATGTTCTTGCGGCCGGCAGTAACAGCCTGGTTGTCGGGCCCCGGATCCGGGGGCCCTAGTAGGTAGACAGACATTATCTCATCCATACATGGAATTTCATCGACTCCAGCTTCTTCATATTTAAAAAGACTCGAAAAATATAAGAAAATAGAGACAAAAAAATCGTTTCGCCCACACAATCAACCTATCAGGTGAGTCAGCATAAGACGTAAAACTTCACTATATTGAAACAAATACCGTGAATCTCTCCCAGTTAACGTTCCTTTGTTGAGTCTTTCACTACTTATCTCGGGGTTTTCCACAATTTAACATTATTCTGTTTTGTGAATTACGTTTTTTTTTTACCTTTTCCCCGTACGTTCAAGGACAGTACATGAGATCATTGGGAGCTTTGTTCAAAACACTGGTGGTCCTTGTGTGTTATGGTGGTCCTTGTGTGTTATGGGTGGTCCTTGTGTGTTATGGGTGGTCTTGTGTGTTATGGGTGGTCTTTGTGTTATAGGTGGTCTTGTGTGTTATGGGTAGTCTTGTGTGTTATGGGGAGTCTTGTGTTATGGGTGGTCCTTTGTGTTAAGGGTGGTCTTGTGTTATGGGTAGTCTTTTGTTTTTGGGGGGTCCTTGTGTGTTATGGTGGTCTTGTGCTATGGGTGGTCTTGTGTGTTTGGGTGGTCTTGTGTGTTATGGGTAGTCTTGTGTTGGGTGGTCCTTGTGTGTTATGGGTGGTCTTGTGTGTTATGGGTGGTCTTGTGTGTTATGGGTGGTCTTGTGTGTTATGGGTGGTTCTTTGTGTGTTATGGGTGGTCCTTGTGTTATGGGTGGTCTTGTGTGTTATGGGTAGTCTTGTGTGTTATGGGTGGTCTTGTGTGTTATGGGTGGTCTTGTGTGTTATGGGTAGTCTTGTGTGTTATGGGTGGTCCTTTGTGTTAAGGGTGGTCCTTTTTATGCTATGGATGGTCTTGTGTGTTATGGGGGGTCCTTGTGTGTTATGGGTGGTCTTGTGTGTTATGGGTGGTCTTGTGTGTTATGGGTGGTCTTGTGTGTTTTGGGTGGTCCTTGGTGTTTTGGGGGGTTCCTTTTTTTATGGGGGGGGTTTGTGGTTATAGGTTCTTTGTTTAGGTTTTGGTGTTATTAAAGTTATGGGGGATCCCTTTTTGTTTTGGGTATGTGTTATGAGGGGTGTTGGGTGGCGTGTGTTTGGGTTCTTGTGTTAGGGGGCCGTGGTTTTTGGTGGGCTTTGTGTTATGGGGGGTCTTTGTGTTTTGGGGGGTCCTTGTTGTTTGGGGGGCCTTTGTGTTATGGGTGGTCTTGTGTGTTGTGGGATTTTTTTGGTTGGTCTTTGTGTTAGGGGGGTCTTTTGGTTTTTATGGGTGGCCTTTGTGTTATGGGGGTTCTTTGTTCATATGGGCTTTGTGTTATGGGGGGGCTTTGTGTTATTGGGGGCCTTTTGCGGGTGGTCCTTTGTGTTATGGGTGGTCTTGTGTTATGGGTGGTCTTGTGTGTTATGGGTGGTCCTGTGTGCTATGGATGGTCTTGTGTGTTATGGATGGTCTTGTGTGTTATGGGTGGTCTTGTGTGTTATGGGTGGTCTTGTGTGTTTGGGTAGTCTTGTGTGTTATGGGTGGTCTTGTGTGTTATGGGTGGTCTTTGTGTTATGGGTGGTCTTGTGTGTTATGGGTAGTCTGTGTTATGGGTTCCTTTGTTATGGATGGTCTTGTGTTATGGTGGTCTTGTGTGTTATGGGTGGTCCTTAAAAAACAAGAACAAAAAAGGGGAAAGGGAGAACACTGCAGCAGGCCTGTTGGCCCATACTAGGAGGTCCTTCACATTCCTCCCACTAACAGAATATTTGTTCAACCTAATTTTCAATGCTACCCAAGAAATAAGCTTTGATAATTTTATTTACTCATGTGCAATTCCCACTCAAATCCAACCCTTCACTCATGAATTTATCCAACCTAAATTTAAACTACCCAAGGTCCTTGCTTCAATAACCCTACTAGGCAGACTGTTCCACTCATCAACTACCCTATTTCCAAACCAATACTTTCCTATATCCTTTCTAAATCTAAACTTATCTAACTTGAATCCATTATTGCGGGTTCTCTCTGAGAGATACCTCAAGACCTTATTTATATCCCCTTTGTTAATACCCATTTTCCACTTGTATACTCTCGATCATGTCTCCTCATTCTACGTCTTACAAGGAATGTAATTTTAGGGTCTTCAATCTTCTTCGTAAGGAAGATTTCTAATGCTATGTATTAATTTAGTCATTCTACGCTGAATGTTTCAACGAATTTATGTCCATTCTGTAATATGGAGACCAGAACTGAGCTGCGTAATCTAGGTGAGGCCTTACTAATGATGTATAAAGCTGTAATATAACCTCGGGACTTCGTTGCTAACACTTTGGATATAAATCCCAGTAATCTTTTTGGGCCTTATTACGTACGCTTAGGCACCAGTTTTTGGTTTAAGGTTGCTGTTTACCATCACCCCAAGTCCTTCTCGCAATCTGTATGGCTAAGTTCTACGTTATTTAACTTAAAATGCTTGGGAGGACACTCCCGATTTTAAATTTTGCATTTATTACTTTTGAACTGATCTCCCATTTTTCTGACCAGGAATTAGTTTGTCAAAACCCTCCTGAATTTCCCCTGACATCTAGCGAACTTTACCTACCTACCGTGTCATCAGCAATTTCTCATATCCAGAAATTCCTCAAAATTTTAAAAAAAACTTGTTCTAAAAAAGGGGAACAAATTTTACCTTAAAACTGAAATCACTAATCTGATGGAATTCCCCTCTCCTTTCCTATCAAACCCTTTCAAACATCTTCCTATTTTTCAAATTATTTTAAACCAAGGCCAAATAAGTGGTCCCTTGAAAAAAATTTTTAAAGAACATAAGAACATAAGAATAAACACTGCAGAAGGCCTACGGCCCATACAAGGCAGTTCCCTTAAAACCACCACTACCTAAGAATTTATTCCGTTTTCACGACAAATAAAACCCCAGCCCTCCCACTCATATATTTGTCCAATCTCTTTTTAAAGCCACCCAAGGTCCGGGGCTCTATAAATTTTTACTCGGAAGTTTTATTCCCACGCATCTACAACTCTGTTCGAAAACCAGTACTTGCCTATGTCCTTTCTAAATCTAAATTTACCCAAATTTTAAAATCCGTTATTTCTGGTTCTTACTTTTCGATATCCCAGTATTTTATTAATATCTCCTTTGTCCAATAAGCCTCACGTCTATAGTAGGCAAATTATTAGAATCAATTATAGCTGATATTATCAGAAGTCACCTTGAAGAACATAATTTGATTAATGAATCTCAGCATGGGTTTACGAGAGGTCGTTCCTGCCTGACAAATTTACTGACGTTTTTCAATAAAACATTTGAGGCAGTAGACAGTGATAAAGAATATGATATAGTTTACTTGGATTTCAGTAAGGCCTTCGATAGAGTACCTCACAAGAGACTCTTAAGAAAGGTGGCAGCTCATGGTATAGGAGGTAAAGTTCTAGCATGGATAGAGGCATGGCTTACCAATAGAAAGCAGAGAGTTTCCATTAATGGGGTCAAATCTGAATGGGGATTTGTCACTAGTGGCGTTCCACAAGGATCAGTTTTGGGCCCATTGTTGTTCATAATTTACATTAATGACCTTGATGAAGGAATTGCAAGTGACATGAGTAAATTTGCTGATGATACAAAAATAGGCCGTATAATTCATTCTGAGGAGGATAACAGTGAACTCCAGGAGGATTTGGATAAATTAATGTCTTGGTCTGAAAAGTGGCAGATGAAGTTCAATGTGGACAAGTGTAAGGTGCTTGTCGTTGGTAATGAAAATATCCCTCGAATTTATAAACTAGGTGAAGTTGAGCTTGATCATACAGAATGTGAAAAGACTTGGGAGTCATGGTAAGCAGAAGTCTAAAGCCAAGACAACAGTGCCTAAGTGTGCGCAATAAGGCTAACAGATTACTAGGATTTATTTCAAGAAGTATAAGCAACAGAAGTCCAAAAGTTATTTTACAGCTCTATACATCACTAGTGAGACCTCATTTGGATTATGCAGCTCAGTTTTGGTCTCCTTACTACAGGATGGATATAGATTCATTGGAGAACATACAAAGAAGAATGACTAAAATGATTTACAGTATAAGAAATCTCCCGTATGAAGATAGACTTAGAGCGTTGAATCTCCACTCTCTGGAGAGACGTAGAATGAGGGGAGATATCATCGAGGTGTACAAGTGGATGATAGGCATAAACAAAGGAGATATTAATAAAATACTGAGGATATCGAACCAAGTAAGAACCAGAAATAACGGATTTAAATTGGATAAATTTAGATTTAGAAAGGACATAGGCAAGTACTGGTTTTCGAACAGAGTTGTAGATGCGTGGAACAATCTTCCGAGTAGGGTGATAGAGGCAAGGACCTTGGGTGGCTTTAAAAAGAGATTGGACAAATATATGAGTGGGAGGGGCTGGGTTTGATTTGTGTCGTGAGTACGGGAATAAATTCTTAGGTAGTGGTGGTTTTGATAAGGACCTGCCTTGTATGGGCCAGTAGGCCTTCTGCAGTGTTCCTCCATTCTTATGTTCTTATGTTCTTAAGTCACAGGTGTGTCGGGTTTATCTACAGGCGAGTCCGCTTCATTGGCGCTTGAGTTAGCCAGACTCAATCTTGAACAAAGTAAAGGACAGAGTGCATTTGCAAAGGAGGAGTTTGATAGAGAGAAGGAGAGGAGGCAATTCCATCAGACTGTAGATGACTTCAGTTTGCAAAGGGCAGTACAGTTTGTTCCTCGTTTTGTTGAAGCAGAGTCTGAACAGTTTTTCGAAGCATTTTCGAGGGAATTTCTAGTGATATGAGCAAATTCGCTGATGACACGAAGATAGGTAGGATAATCGATTCAGACGTAGATGTCAGGGAACTTCAGGAGGATTTAGACAAACTCAATTCCTGGTCAGAAAAATGGCAGATACAGTTCAATGTATATAAATGCAAAGTTCTAAAGCTCGGGAGTGTCCATAACCCAAGCACTTATAAGTTAAATAACGTAGAACTTAGCCATACAGATTGCGAGAAGGACTTGGGGGTGATGGTAAGCAGCAACCTTAAACCAAGACAGCAATGCCTAAGCGTACGTAATAAGGCAAATAGATTACTGGGATTTATATCAAGAAGTGTTAGCAACAGAAGTCCAGAGGTTATATTACAGCTTTATACATCATTAGTAAGGCCTCACCTAGATTACGCAGCTCAGTTCTGGTCTCCATATTACAGAATGGACATAAATTCGTTAGAAAACATTCAGCGTAGAATGACTAAATTAATACATAGCATTAGAAATATTCCTTACGAAGAAAGATTGAAGACCCTAAAATTACATTCACTTGTAAGACGTAGAATGAGGGGAGACATGATCGAGGTATACAAGTGGAAAATGGGTATTAACAAAGGGGATATAAATAAGGTCTTGAGGGTATCTCTCCAAGAGAGAACCCGCAATAATGGATTCAAGTTAGATAAGTTTAGATTTAGAAAGGATATAGGAAAGTATTAGTTTGGAAATAGGGTAGTTGATGAGTGGAACAGTCTGCCTAGTAGGGTTATTGAAGCAAGGACCTTGGGTAGTTTTAAATTTAGGTTGGATAAATTCATGAGTGAAAGGGGTTGGATTTGAGTGGGAATTGCACATGAGTAAATAAAATTATCAAAGCTTATTTCTTGGGTAGCATTGAAAATTAGGTTGAACAAATATTCTGTTAGTGGGATGGAATGTGAAGGACCTGCCTAGTATGGGCCAACAGGCCTGCTGCAGTGTTCCTCCTTTCTTATGTTCTTATGTTCTTAAGCTTTAGGGTGACCTGAGGTTGTAATATGTGGTAGCAGAGCGTGGAGGGGAAGGGCGGTCCCATTATTGTAATGTGCCATGGCGGCACTCTACCCCTTTGAGGTGGAAGCCTAGTCCTGACCCCTCTTGGGGTGGGGCTGTTGCATGCAAAGAGTATGTCACCTTATTCTGAGCATGTTAAACACACCCACATAGGCTGCCTCACCAACCAGCGAACCATCTTGTTAAGGATTTTGTGATCGGGGCCCCATCACCAGATCAACAACTTGGTTCAGCCAATCATAATGTGGATCTGGCAATGGTAAAGGTGACGTGGATTCCACTCACATGCTTACCATTGTCATTTCCACACTGAGCTGGTTGTTGCATGGTCGTCTCTTGTCTTTTGGTTGTTGTTTTTGCCTTGACTACTGTGGCGTGAACTAATACTACTCTATTTGTATATAGTGTACATAATTGTATAAAGATATAAATACTTGCTGAAGGAAAATACAAAACCTCAAATATATATATAATTGTTTGGTGAAGAAAAAATAAGATTCAAAGCATTTTCTACTGTGTTTCTCTGCTCCAAGCTCCCTTTTACACTCAGGATAACAGAGCTTAGAACCTGAGGTTGTAATATCACTCAAAACACACAAGACCATCCATAACACACAAGACCACCCATAACACACAAGACCATCCATAAAACACAAGGCCACCCATAACACACAAGACCACCCATAACACACAAGACCATCCATAACACACAAGACCACCCATAACACACAAGACCACCCATAACACACAAGACCACCCATAACACACAAGGACCACCCATAACTCACAAGGACCACCCATAACACACAAGACCACCCATAACACACAAGACCACCCATAACACACAAGACCACCCATACACAAGACCACCCATAACACACAAAGACCACCCATACACACAAGACCACCCATAACACACAAGACCACCCATAACACACAAGACCACCCATAACACACAAGACCACCCATAACACACAAGACCACCCATAACACACAAGACCACCCATAACACACAAGACCACCCATAACACACAAGGACCACCCATAACACACAAGGACCACCCATAACACACAAGACCAGCCATAACACAAGACCACCCATAACACAAGACCACCCATAACACACAAGACCACCCATAACACACAAGACCACCCATAACACACAAGGACCACCCATAACACACAAGACCAGCCATACACACAAGACCACCCATAACACAAGGGCCACCCATAACACACAAGACCACCATAACACAAGACCACCCATAACACAAGGGCCACCCATAACACACAAGACCACCCATAACACACAAGACCACCCATAACACACAAGACCACCCATAACACACAAGACCACCCATAACACAAGACCACCATAACACAAGGACCACCCATAACACAATGACCACCCATAACACACAAGACTACCCATAACACACAAGACCACCCATAACACACAAGACCACCCACAACACACAAGACTACCCATAACACACAAGGACCACCCATAACACACAAGACCATCCATAACACACAAGACCACCCATAACACACGAGACCACCCATAACACACGAGACCACCCATAACACACAAGACCACCCATAACACACAAGACCATCCATAGCACACAAGGACCACCTATAACACACAAGACTACCCATAACACACAAGACCATCCATAACACACAAGACCACCCATAACACACGAGACCACCCATAACACACAAGACCACCCATAACACACAAGACCACCCATAACACACAAGACCATCTATAACACACAAGGACCACCCATAACACACAAGGATCACCCATAACACACAAGACTACCCATAACACACAAGACCACCCATAACACACAAGACCACCTATAACACACAAGACCACCCATAACACACAAGGACCACCCATAACACACAAGGACCACCCATAACACACAAGACCACCCATAACACACAAGACCACCCATAACACACAAGACCACCCATAACACACAAGGACCACCCATAACACACAAGACCATCCATAGCATACAAGGACCACCCATAACACAAAAGGACCACCCATAACACACAAGACTACCCATAACACACAAGACCACCCATAACACACAAGACCACCCATAACACACAAGACTACCCATAACACACAAGACCACCCATAACACACAAGGACCACCCATAACACACAAGAACCACCCATAACACACAAGACCACCCATAACACACAAGACCACCCATAACACACAAGACCACCCATAACACACAAGGACCACCCATAACACACAAGACTACCCATAACACACAAGACCACCCATAACACACAAGACCACCCATAGCACAAGACCACCCATAACACACAAGGACCACCCAAAACACACAAGACTACCCATAACACACAAGACCACCCATAACACACAAGGACCACCCATAACACACAAGACTACCCATAACACACAAGACTACCCATAACACACAAGACCACCTATAACACACAAGACCACCCATAACACACAAGACCACCCATAACACACAAGGACCACCCATAACACACAAGGACCACCCATAACACACAAGGACCACCAGTGTTTTGAACAAAGCTGTAATGATCTCATGTACTGTCCTTGAACGTACGAGGAAGGTAAACAAAAAACGTAATTCACAAAACAGAATAATGTTAAATTGTGGAAAACCCCGAGATAAGTAGTGAGAAAAGACTCAACAAAGGAACGTTAACTGGGAGAGATTCACGGTATTTGTTTCAATATAGTGAAGTTTTACACGTCTTATGCTGACTCACCTGATAAAGTTGATTGTGTGGGCGAAACGATTTTCGTCTCTATGCTGTCTTATATTTTTTCGAGTCTTTTAACTATAGAAGAAGCTGGAGTCGATGAAATTCCATGTATGGATGAGATAATGTCTGTCTACCTACTAGGCCTCCCTGGATCCGGGCCCGATCAACCAGGCTGTTACTGCCGGCCGCAAGAACATAAACATGTGGCCAGAATAGATCATTTGAACAATACGTGTATCTAGCACAGAAATTCACACAACTATTTCATGGCCCGTACACAAATTTTTCGTAAAAAAAATGGGATAAATAAATACTTAAGCAAATTTTATGAGATTGTTCATACCATGTTTACCAATAGTCGCCGAGAAACTCCGGATCCAGGAATGAAAAAGCCACAGGGAAAAATGTCACAGAAAAAATCCACAACCTAACCTAACCTGTGGTATTTCAATAAAATGTGACTTTTTTTCTATGATTTTTTTTCGGACGCTCACCAGTTGTCCAGAACATCACCTTCGTCACGATTGAGGTCGGGCTGACAGGTGTATAATCTGAAGTTTTAAGCCTTCCTCTCGCTGTGTCAGCCTTAGTTGGGAGACTTCAGCAGTATCAGCCTTAGCTGGGAGACTTCAGCAGTATCAGCCTTAGCTGGGAGACTTCAGCAGTATCAGCCTTAGCTGGGAGACTTCAGCAGTATCAGCCTTAGCTGGGAGACTTCAGCAGTGTCAGCTTTAGCTGGAAGACTTCAGCTGTGTCAGCTTTAGCTGGAAGATTTCAGCAGTATCAGCCTTAGCTGGGAGACTTCAGCAATGTCAGACTTAGCTGGGAGACTTCAGCAGTGTCAGCCTTAGCTGGAAGACTTCAGCTGTGTCAGCTTTAGCTGGAAGACTTCAGCAGTATCAGCCTTAGCTGGGAGACTTCAGCAATGTCAGACTTAGCTGGGAGACTTTAATAATGTCAGCCTTAGCTGGAAGACTTCAGCAGTGTCAGCCTTAGCTGGAAGACTTCAGCAGTGTCAGCCTTAGCTGGGAGACTTCAGCAGTGTCAGCCTTAGCTGGGAGACTTCAGCAGTGTCAGCCTTAGCTGGGAGACTTCAGCAGTGTCAGTGAGGATATTGTCAAGTATTCTGGCAAGAGTTCATCAGTTACGTCAACTTCAAAGGTTTCCTGCCATCACAGATGCAGTTACTATCACCTGGGAGTGGCCATCTCTCAGGACAGCCTTTCCATTCGCAGCATAAATGGATTTTTTTATTAAGACATCTCCATCTCAGAGCGGAGGCCAAGTTAAATTATTCACAGGAGACAGAGGGATAGAAGAGAGAAAAAGAGAAAGAGAGAGAGAGGGGAGGGGAATCATAAAATGCCCACTTATATATATATATACATAAAGTCTGAAATAATACATACAGTCTGTCTGGATAGAATTTTCAGAGGGGTGTGAAAAATTTATTTTAGGCGTGATATATCGTCCTCCAAACTTAGATAGGGAACAAGGGAGACTACTCTGGGAGGAAATTGTTAAGGCCACAAGGCATGATAACGTAGTAATTCTAGGGGACTTTAACTTTAGTCAGATTGATTGGAATTTCTTGACAGGGAATTTAGAATCTAACGACTTTTTAGAAGTAGTTCAGGATTACTTTTTGAAGCAGTTTGTGACAGAACCTACAAGGGGAAATAACCTACTTGATTTGGTTCTGGAAAACAAGGAAACCCTTGTTATTAATTTAGAAATTACAGACGAACTCGGCACGAGCGACCACAAGTCAATTACCTTTAGCATTGAATGGATGTATGATAGTAGGGATAATTCAGTAACGGTCCCAGACTTTCGCTTAGCAGATTATAATGGGCTTAGAGAACACTTATCAACGGTGTACTGGGATGACGAAGAGAGGTATCAATATGACAGCTTTCTTAACACTATACAGGCAGTCCAAAGAACATTTATCCCATATAAAGAAATTAGATCAAGTAGAAATGACCCAAAATTGATGAATAATAGGCTCAAATATCTTTTAGGGCAGAAGAAAGGAATTTATAGGTGCATAAAAAGAGGTGAGGGTCATCTTATAAATCAGTATACTGACATTAAGAGGGACATTAAAAATGGGATAAGAAAAGCTAAACGGGACTATGAAATTAAAGTTGCTAGGGATTCAAAAACTAACCCAAAAAGTTTTGTCCAGGTTTATAGAACAAAAGTTAGAGATAAGATAGGTCCCCTTAAAAATAACTCTGGGCATCTTACTGACAAGGAGAATGATATGTGCTCTATTTTTAATAATTATTTTCTCTCGGTTTTCACACAGGAAGAAACTAATAATATCCCAGTAATTAATTTTTACAGAGGCCCTGAAGAAGATAAATTATGTAATATCAGTCATTAGCAAAATGGTTATGAAACAACTAGACCGACTGAAACAAAATAAATCACCGGGTCCTACCTGGAGGGCATTCCGGGGATCGACGTCCCCACAGCCCGGTCTATGACCAGGTCTCCTGGTGGATCAGGGCCTGATCAACGACGCTGTTACTGCTGGCTGCACGTAGCCCAACGTACGACCCACAGCCCGGCTGATCTGGCACTGACTTTAGGTATCTGTCAAGCTCCCTCTTGAAGGCAACCAGAGGTCTTCTAGTAATGCCCCTAATGGCTGGTGGGAGGTTGTTGAACAGTCTTGGGCCCAGGACACTTATTGTGTTTTCTCTTAGTGTACCAGTGGCGCCCCTACTTTTCACTGGGGGTACGTTGCACCATCTGCCAAGTCTTTTGCTTTCGTATGGAGTGATTTCTGTGTGCATATTAGGGACCAGTCCCTCCAGAATCTTCCAGGTGTAGATTATGATATATCTCTCTCGCCTGCGCTCCAGTGAATATAAGTCTAGTGCTTCCAGGCGTTCCCAGTAGTTAAGGTGTTTGATGGAACTTATACGTACAGTAAAGGTTTTCTGTACATTCTCTAGATCTGCAATTTCACCTGCCTTGAATGAGGATGTTAATGTACAGGAGTATTCCAGCCTAGAGAGAACAAGTGATTTAAAAAGGATCATCATTGGCTTAGCATCTCTTGTCTTGAATGTTCTCATTATCCATCCTATCAGTTTCCTCGCAGTTGTGATGGTGGCATTGTTGTGGTCCTTGAAGGTGAGGTCTTCGGACATTACCACACCCAGGTCCTTCACATTACTTTTCCGCTCTATTGTGTGATTAGAGTTTGTAATATACTCAGTTCTAGCTATTATTTCCTCCAGTTTTCCATAACGGAGTAGTTGGAATTTGTCTTCATTGAACATCATATTGTTCTCTGTTGCCCATTGGAAAACTTGGTTTATATCTTCTTGGAGATTTGCCGTGTCCTCAATGACACTCTCATGCAGATCCTAGTATCATCTACAAAGGATGATACAGTGCTGTGGTTTACATCTCTGTCTATGTCTGATATGAGGATGAGGAATAGGATAAGTGCGAGTACTGTGCCTTGTGGGACAGAGCTCTTCACTATGGCAGCATACGATTTAACTCTGTTTACCACTACTCTTTGTGTTCGATTGGTTAGGAAGTTGAATATCCATCTGCCTACTTTGCCAGTTATCCCTTTAGCACGCATTTTGTGTGCTATTACACCATGATCGCACTTGTCAAAGGCTTTTGCAAAATCTGTGTATACTACATCTGCATTCTGTTTGTTTTCCAGAGCATCTAAGACCATATCATAGTGGTCTAGCAGTTGCGAGAGGCAGGAGCGACCTGCTCTGAAACCATGTTGCCCTGGGTTGTGCAATTTTTGGGAGTCCAGGTGGTTTGCTATCCTACTTCTTAGAACTCTTTCAAAGATTTTTATGATATGGGACGTTAAAGCTATTGGTCTATAGTTCTTAGCTACTGCTTTGCTGCCACCTTTGTGGAGTGGGGCTATATCCGTTGTTTTTAGTGACTGTGGAATCTCGCCTGTGTCTAAGCTCCTTCTCCATAGCATACTTAGGGCCCGTGAGAGGGGTTTCTTGCAGTTCTTAATGAACACAGAGTTGCACGAGTCTGGGCCTGGGGCTGAGTGCATGGGTATGTCGTCGATTGCTTTCTCAAAGTCTAGAGGAGTTAGGGTTATGTCAGAAATTTGGCATACATTGACAGGGTTTTGAGGCTCATTCATGAAAAAATTGTTTGGATTGTCTATCTTTAGACTGATTGGTGGCTCGCTGAACACAGAGTCATATTGAGATATCAGTATCTCACTCATTTCTTTGTTGTCATCTGTGTAAGATCCGTCTTGTCTGAGCAGGGGCCCTATACTAGAAGTGGTTTTTGCCTTGTTTTTGGCATATGAAAAGAAATATTTTGAATTTCTTTCAATTTCACTAATCGCTTTTATCTCCTTTTGACTCTCCTGGATCCTGTATGAGTCCTTTAACTTTAGCTCAATATTTTCCACTTCCTGGTTAGCGCTTCCTTCCGTGAATCAGATAGTTCGGCATTCTTGAGGAGTTCAGTGATTCTTTGTCTTCTCCTGTATAGGGAGCGCCCCTCTCTCTCTCCTGTTTACTTCTTCTCATCTTTTTTCGTAGAGGAATATGCCTTGAACATACTTCAGCTACCAGGAGGTTGATCTTTTCAAGACACTGATTAGGGTCCATGTAATTTAAGATATCTTCCCAACATGTTTCATTTAGGGCATAGTTTACCAGATCCCAGTTGATGTTCTTGTTGTTGAAGTTGAATTTGGTAAAGGTACCCTCATAGCTATATGTGTTTTGCTGATCAGGACTCCTGTGCATGTACGTCTGGACTTCGATTAGATTGTGATCAGAATTTGTTGTTTTTGATATTGTTGTTTCTTACCAGGTCTTCATTATTTGTGAAGATAAGGTCTAGTGTGTTCTCTAGTCTCGTTGGCTCCACTATCTGCTGACTTAGGGTGTGTTTGTTGCAGAAATTCAGCAGCTCATGTGTGTGTGACTTTTCATCTGAGCTGCCTCCCAAGATTATTTCTGCTACAACATTATTTGCTATATTCTTCCATTTTGTATGTCTAAGATTGAAGTCACCAAGCAGCAAGATGTTTGGGGATGGGGCTGGAAGGTTTTCCAGACAGGAGTCAATTTTTTATAGTTGTTCTTTGAACTGTTGGGAAGTTGCATCTGGTGGCTTATATACAAGTACAATGACTAGGTTTTGGTTCTCGATTTTTATTGTCAGAACTTCAACTACATTATTTGTGGTGTTCAGTATCTCTGTGCAAATGAGCGATTCTTTGACATACAGGCCAAACCAAACCTTGTTTCCTGTTCTTTCTGTCACATCTGAAAAGGTTGTACCTAGGTATCCATATTTCACTGTCAAAGTGATCTTTTTCGTGGGTCTCTGTGAAGGCTGCAAACAGTGCATTTGACTCCTCTAGAAGTCCACTAATGAAAGGAATTTTGTTGTTGGTAGATGGCTTAAAGCCCTGTATATTAGCAAATATAAATGAGGTTGTGTTGCATGTTTGTTTGGGGGATTTCATTATTGGCATCAGTAGTTGTGAGTCCGGAGGGGCCACTGGCTGTGCCTCCAGTCTAACAAGACTCCAAGGTGGTGGACTATTTTGGTTACCTCTTTCCATTTTCTTTCTTCGTTTCTTACCCCTAAAAAATCACTTTGGGTGGGGTTGCCATAACTACCATAACTACCATGGTTTGTTGAATGGGGTATGTGCCTCCTGGTTCCTTTTAGATGGTATGCGGAGCAATTTGTATTGTAACATCGTTTTTTTCAAGATTGAAGAATGACACATCTCAGGGTGGAAGAATTTTCAAGAGGTTGAACGACACACTCCTATAGACAGGAGGTCGCGGCAGTTTTGGGGATGCTCAAAGTTGCATGTCCCATTCGTTTGCCATGATATTCTATGTTTGCAGATGCCCCAAACATATTATTTGCACCATTTTGTTTTTGGCTGGGTACAATTTGTGTTGGATGTATTCCTAGTCTGTGCAGATCCTAGATCTGTACCACAGTCCACCACAGCCAAACCCGAGACACCTGATGAGCTTTTTGCAAGGGTTCTTAAGGAATTCAAAATGGAACTCTGTGAACCATTATCTAACATTTTTAATTTATCTCTTCAAACAGGTGTAGTGTCTGATATGTGGAAGATTGCTATTGTAATTCCTATTTTTAAAGCAGGGGACAAGTCACTACTGTCAAATTACTGCCCAATAAGCCTGACCTCAATTGTAGGCAAATTACTAGAGTCAATTATAGCTGATATTATTAGAAGCCATCTAGATAACCATAATTTGATTAATGATACCCAGCATGGATTCACGAGGGGCCGTTCCTGCCTATCTAATTAATTAACCTTCTTCAGTAAAGCTTTTGAGGCTGTTGAACACGATAAAGAATTCGATATTGTTTATTTAGATTTTAGTAAGGCTTTTGATAGAGTATAGATGAATGGAGTGTAGATGATTGGACTGATGAAGCCACTGTGTGGCGAAACGTTTCCTCAATAAAGATACCCAAGTGTTGCATATGTGTCTAATTTATAACGTTTGATAGAGTACCGCACCAGAGACTGTTAAAGAAAGTGGCAGCTCATGGCATTGGGGGAAAAGTGCTGTCATGGATCGAGTCATGGCTCACCAATAGGAAGCAGAGAGTGTGCATAAATGGGGTTAAATCCGAATGGGGACTTGTAACAAGTGGTGTTCCACAGGGATCAGTCTTAGGCCCATTGTTATTTATAATACGTATATATCAATGACCTTGATGAGGGAATTACTAGTGATATGAACAAATTATCCGACGACATGAAGATAGGTAGGACAATTGATTCAAAGATAGATGTCATAGAACTACAGGAAGATTTAGAAAAAACTTAATTCGTGGTCAGAAAAGTGACAGATGCAGTTCAATGTAGATAAATGCAAGGTTCTGAAGCTCGGGAGTGTCCATAACCCAAGCACTTATAAGTTAAATAACGTAGAACTTAGCCATACAGATTGCGAGAAGGACTTGGGGGTGATGGTAAGCAGCAACCTTAAACCAAGATAGCATTGCCTAAGCGTACGTAATAAGGCAAATAGATTACTGGGATTTATATCAAGAAGTGTAAGCAACAGAAGTCCAGAGGATATATTACAGCTTTATACATCATTAGTAAGGCCTCACCTAGAATACGCAGCTCAGTTCTGGTCTCCATATTACAGAATAGACATAAATTCGTTAGAAAACTTCCTTATGAAGAAATATTGAAGACCCTTAAATTACATTCACTTGTAAGACGTAGAATGAGGGGAGACATGATCGAGGTATACAAGTGGAAAATGGGTATTAACAAAGGGGATATAAATAAGGTCTTGAGGATATCTCTCCAAGAGAGAACCCGCAATAATGGATTCATGTTAGATAAGTTTAGATTTAGAAAGGATATAGGAAAGTATTGGTTTCGAAATAGGGTAGGAGATTGAGACACTTATGCAACATATAAGAATCTTTATAAGGAATATAAAAACATAAGAAAGGAGGAACACAGGAGCAGGCCTGTTGACCCATACTAGGCAAATCCTTCACATTCCATCCCACTAATTTTAGGGTCTTCATTCTTTCTTCATACGGAAGATTTCTAATGCTATGTATTACTTTAGTCATTCTACGCTGAATGTTTTCTAACGAATTAATATCCATTCTATAATATGGAGACCAGAACTGAGCTGCGTAATCTAGGTGAGTCCTTACTAACGATGTATAATGCTGTAATATAACCTCTGGACTTCTGTTGCTTACACTTCTTGAAATAAATCCCAGTAATCTGTTTGCCTTATTACGTACGCTTAGGCATTGCTGTCTTGGTTTAAGGTTGCTGCTTACCATAACCCCCAAGTCCTTTTCGCAATCTGTATGGCTAAGTTCTACGATATTTAACTTATAAGTGCTTTGGTTAAGGACACTCCCTAGCTTCAGAACCTTGCATTTATCTACATTGAACTGCATCTGCCACTTTTCTGACCAGGAATTGAGTTTGTCTAAATCCTCTTGAAGTTCCCTGACATCTACGTTTGAATCAATTATCCTACCTATCTTCGTGTCATCGGCGAATTTGCTCATATCACTGGTAATTCCCTCATCAAGGTCATTGATATATATTATAAACAACAACGGGCCTAAGATTGATCCTTGTAGAACACCACTTGTTACAGATCCCCACCCGGATTTAACCCCATTTATGCACACACTCTGCTTCCTATTAGTAAGCAATAACTCGATCCATGACAGCACTTTTCCCCAAATGCCATGAGCTGCCACTTTCTTTAACAGTCTCTGGTGCGGTACTCTATCAAAAGCCTTACTAAAATCTAAATAAACAATATCGAATTCTTTATCGTGATCAACAGCCTCAAAAGCTTTACTAAAGAAGGTTAATAAATTAGATAGGCAGGAACGGCCCCTCGTGAATCCATGCTGAGTATCATTAATTAAATTATGGTTATCTAGATGGCTTCTAATAATATCAGCTATAATTGACTCTAGTAATTTGCCTACAAATGAGGTCAGGCTTATTGGGCGGTAATTTGACGGTAGTGACTTGTCCCCTGCTTTAAAAATAGGAATTACATTAGCCATCTTCCACATATCACACACTACACCTGTTTGAAGAGATAAATTAAAAATGTTAGATATTGGTTCACAGAGTTCCATTTTGCATTCCTTAAGAACCCTTGCAAAAAGCTCATCAGGACCCGGCGATTTATTTTGTTTCAGTCGGTCTACTTGTTTTATAACCATTTCGCTAGTGACTGTGATGAAAACCGAGAGAAAATAATTATTAAAAATAGAGCACATATCATTCTCCTTGTCAGTAAGATGCCCAGAGTTATTTTTAAGGGGACCTATCTTATCCTTAACTTTTGTTCTATAAACCTGGAAAAAACTTTTTGGGTTAGTTTTTGAATCCCTAGCAACTTTAATTTCATAGTCCCGTTTAGCTTTTCTTATACCCTTTTTAACGTCCCTCTTAATGTCAGTATACTGACTTATAAGATGACCCTCACCTCTATTTATGCGCCTATAAATTCTTTTCTTCTCCCCTAAAAGATATTTGAGCCTCTTATTCATTCATTTTGGGTCATTTCTACTTGATCTAATTTCTTTATATGGGATAAATGTTCTTTGGACTGCCTGTATAGTGTTAAGAAAGCTGTCATATTGATAGCTCTCTTCGTTACCCCAGTACACAGTTGATAAGTGTTCTCTAAGCCCATTATAATCTGCTAAGCGAAAGTCTGGGACTGTTACTGAATTATCCCTACTATCATACATCCATTCAATGTTAAAGGTAATTGACTTGTGGTCGCTCGTGCCGAGTTCGTCTGTAATTTCTAAATTATTAACAAGGGATTCCTTGTTTGCCAGAACCAAGTCAAGTAGGTTATTTCCCCTTGTAGGTTCTGTCACAAACTGCTTCAAAAAACAATCCTGAACTACTTCTAAAAAGTCGTTTGATTCTAAATTCCCTACTGGAGTTCAAACGACAGGGTAACAGCAATAAGACAAGAGAGAGAGGGGTGGGTAGATTGCATATTCTTGGATTATAAGAAGGCGTTTGACACAGTTCCACACAAGAGATTAGTGCAGAAGCTGGAGGACCAGGCAGGGGTAACAGGGAAGGCACTACAATGGATCAGGGAATACCTGTCAGGAAGACAGCAGCGAGTCATGGTACGTGGCGAGGTGTCAGAGTGGGCGCCGGTGACGAGCGGGTTTCCACAGGGGTCAGTCCTGGGACCAGTGCTGTTTCTGGTATTTGTGAACGACATGACAGAAGGAATAGACTCCGAAGTGTCCTTGTTTGCAGATGATGTGAAATTGATGAGAAGAATTCAATCGGACGAGAACCAGGCAGAACTACAAAGGGATCTGGATAGGCTGCAAGCCTGGTCCAGCAATTGGCTCCTGGAGTTCAACCCCACGAAATGCAAAGTCATGAAGATTGGGGAAGGGCAAAGAAGACCGCGGACGGAGTACAGTCTAGGGGGCCAGAGACTGCAAACCTCAATCAAGGAAAAAGATCTTGGGGTGAGTATAACACCAGGAACATCTCCTGAGGAGCACATCAACCAAATAACTGCTGCAGCATATGGGCGCCTAGCAAACGTAAGAACAGCATTCCGACATCTTAATAAAGAATCGTTCAGGACCCTGTACACTGTGTACGTTAGGCCCATACTGGAGTATGCAGCACCAGTTTGGAACCCACACCTAGCCAAGCACGTGAAGAAGCTCGAGAAAGTGCAAAGGTTTGCAACAAGACTAGTCCCGGAGCTAAGGGGTATGTCCTACGAGGAGAGGTTAAGGGAAATCGACCTGACGACACTGGAGGACAGGAGAGTTTGGGGGGACATGATAACGACATATAAGATACTGAGAGGAATTGACAAAGTGGACAGGGACAGAATATTCCAGAGATGGGACACAGCAACAAGGGGACACAGTTGGAAGTTGAAGACTCAGATGAATCACAGAGATGTTAGGAAGTATTTCTTCAGTCACAGAGTGGTCGGGAAGTGGAATAGTTTAGGAAGCGATGTAGTGGAGGCAGGCTCAATACATAGCTTTAAGAAGAGGTATGATAAAGCTCATGGAGCAGGGAGAGTGACCCAGTAGCGGCCAGTGAAGAGGCGGGGCCAGGAGCTATGACTCGACCCCTGCAACCACACCTAGGTGAGTACAACTAGGTGAGCACACACACACACACACACGCCATCTCTCTGCTACAACCACCGTCATGAATTAACTCTGTAATGAACTGATAAAGTCACTGGGGGGGAGAAAGTCTTCGTAATAAAGACACTCAGGTGCTCCACATGTGCTTTATTCATCACCTCGTCGGCATTACATACCATTACTACTGTATTAAACCACAAACTATTTCAACTCACTAGGCTAGTAGGGAATGGTCGAAATCGGGGATAAAAACAAATATTACCATCGACTGGCTGCTTCGGCTAATAGCTTGGGCCAGTAGGTGACCCGGACCTGTCAAGCACGGGCCAGTAGGTGACCCGGACCCGCCAAGCACGGGCCATTAGGTGACCCGGACCCGCCAAGCACGGGCCAGTAGGTGACCCGGACCTGCCAAGCACGGGCCAGTAGGTGACCCGGACCCGCCAAGCACGGGCCAGTAGGCCCCATGCAGTGCTCCTTTCTTTCTTTCTTTCCTACTCTGTTAAAATATATGTCATGTGATGTAGAATTATGTAATCAATCACGTGTGTAAAATACCCACCACTTCACTTTCTGGTTTTTTTACAGGAATTTAAACTAAGAACCTTTAAACCTTTAAAACTTTAAACGAAGGTTTAAGCCAAACCTTCGATATACCTTTTAAAACTGGTTGTTTCATTTGCGGTCAAATGACACCCAGAGTATTAACCCACATGTTGTCTGGGGTCATGCGGGGGCGTTGACCCCCAGAAAACATCCCTCAATTAAGACCATTGATGTCAATTCAGGTTTAAAAAAAAATGCAATAAATATTTATTCAGGGTAAAGAGACTTATGTCTCACCTTGTACATACCTTTGATGAGTTTCGAGAGTCTTTCTACTGAAAATTAGACACATGTGCAACACGTTTCGCCCTCCAGTGGCCCCATCAACACAGATTCCAGGACAAAACTTGAAGACAGTAGAACTATATACAACTAAGAACATAAGAAAGAAGGATAACTGCAGTAGGCCTACTGGCCCATGCAAGGCAGGTCCAAGTCTCCTACCGGCTTAAGCCAATGCCCCAACCTAGGAATGGATATAAATTCGATAGAAAACATTCAGCGACGAATGACAAAGTTAATTCATTGCATTAGAAATCTTCCCTATGAAGAAAGATTGAAGTCCTTTGGAAAGATAAACACATAAGCAGTATAATGTGATCCTTTATTGACAACGTTTCGCCACCTGACCCAACATTCTCCACCTGACCCAACATTCTCCCACCTGACCCAACATTCCCACCTGACCCAACATTCTCCACCTGACCCAACATTATCCACCTGACCCAACATTATCCACCTGACCCAACATTATCCACCTGACCCAACATTCTCCACCTGACCCAACATTTCCACCTGACCCAACATTCTCCACCTGACCAACATTTCACCTGACCAACATTCTTCCACCTGACCACATTTCCCCTGACCCAACATTCCACCTGACCCAACATTCTCCACCTGACCCCATTTCACCTGACCACATTTCACCTGACCCTAACATTTCCCACCTGACCATTCTCCCACCTGACCCAACATTTCCACCTGACCCAACATTTCCCACCTGACCCAACATTCTCCACCTGACCCAACATTCTCCACCTGACCCAACATTCTCCACCTGACCCAACATTCTCCCACCTGACCCAACATTCTCCCACCTGACCCAACATTCTCCACCTGACCCAACATTCCCACCTGACCCAACATTCCCACCTGACCCAACATTCTCCACCTGACCCAACATTCTCCACCTGACTAAATGCTATAAATACTCATGTATCTTTTATCCAGGTAGATCTGTCTGTGACTCGATAAAGCCCACTGCGTGGGCGAAACGTTGTCAATAAAGGATCACATTATACTGCTTATGTGTTTATCTTTCCATTGTGTCGGTATTTTATACAATTTATTTCCATTGAAGTCCCTTAAATTACATTCACTTGTAAGACGAAGAATGGAAAAATAAACACATGAGCAGAATAATGTGATCCTTTATTGGCAACGTTTCGTCCACGCAGTGGGCTTTATCGAGTCACAAACAGATACATGAGTATTTATAGCATTTAGTCAGGTGGAGAATTTTGGGTCAGGTGGAGAATGTTGGGTCAGGTGGAGAATGTTGGGTCAGGTGGAGAATGTTGGGTCAGGTGGAAAATGTTGGGTCAGGTGGAAAATGTTGGGTCAGGTGGAAAATGTTGAGTCAGGTGGAGAATGTTGGGTCAGGTGGAGAATGCTGGGTCAGGTGGAGAATGTTGGGTCAGGTGGAGAATGCTGGGTCAGGTGGAGAATGTTGGGTCAGGTGGAATGCTGGGTCAGGTGGAGAATGTTGGGTCAGGTGGAGAATGCTGGGTCAGGTGGAGAATGCTGGGTCAGGTGGAGAATGCTGGGTCAGGTGGAGAATGCTGGGTCAGGTGGAGAATGCTGAGTCAGGTGGAGAATGCTGAGTCAGGTGGAGAATGCTGAGTCAGGTGGAGAATGCTGGGTCAGGTGGAGAATGTTGGGTCAGGTGGAGAATGTTGGGTCAGGTGGAGAATGCTGGGTCAGGTGGAGAATGCTGGGTCAGGTGGAGAATGCTGAGTCAGGTGGAGAATGCTGGGTCAGGTGGAGAATGCTGGGTCAGGTGGAGAATGCTGGGTCAGGTGGAGAATGCTTGGTCAGGTGGAGAATGCTGAGTCAGGTGGAGAATGCTTGGTCAGGTGGAGAATGCTGGGTCAGGTGGAGAATGCTGAGTCAGGTGGAGAATGCTGGGTCAGGTGGAGAATGCTGGGTCAGGTAGAGAATGCTGGGTCAGGTGAGAATGCTGGGTCAGTAGAGAATGCTGGGTCAGGTAGAGAATGCTGGGTCAGGTGAGAATGCTGGGTCAGGTGGAGAATGCTGGGTCAGGTGGAGAATGCTGGGTCAGGTAGAGAATGCTGGGTCAGGTAGAGAATGCTGGGTCAGGTAGAGAATGCTGGGTCAGGTAGAGAATGCTGGGTCAGTGAGAATGCTGGGTCAGGTGAGAATGCTGGGTCAGGTAGAGAATGCTGGGTCAGGTAGAGAATGCTGGGTCAGGTAGAGAATGCTGGGTCAGGTAGAGAATGCTGGGTCAGGTAGAGAATGCTGGGTCAGGTGGAGAATGCTGGGTCAGGTTGAGAATGCTGGGTCAGGTAGAGAATGCTGGGTCAGGTAGAGAATGCTGGGTCAGGTGGAGAATGCTGGGTCAGGTAGAGAATGCTGGGTCAGGTAGAGAATGCTGGGTCAGGTAGAGAATGCTGCACGTGACAATCCTCAGACCAGGGTGATGGAGTCTTAAACCCCGGGCAGCTTCAAAAAGAGATTGGACCTTCTGCAGTGTTCCATTCTCAAGTTCCCATGTGGGACAGCGATGAAGAAGCTTCTTCAAGTTTTGTCCCAGAATCCGCACCGACAAAGCCACTGGAGGGCGAAACGTCTACAATAAAGATACCCAGATGTTGCACATGTGTCTAATTTTCATATTGTCGGTATTGTATACCATTCATGAACAGTGTTTCTATTCCCGGAGCCCAGCCATAGGCCAGGCTCGTCTGGTGTTGGCCTGGTCAATCAGGAGGCTGTTACTGCTGGAGGCCCGCTGCCCCACATATCCATCACAGCCTGGTTGATCTGAGATCGTAAGAGCAGGCATTTCAGGCAGTTAGAAAAAAAGATGGTGATTCACAGGGCATTAGAAACTTTCCCAAACCATAAGGCATTTCCCAAATATAGGACAGGATACCTGAAGTAGAGGGGGAGGTACGGGGACAGGGGTTGGGGGAGCAGTGAGGTGAGCTCACCCTACCACCCACCACACAACCTTCCACATCACCTGATAGTAACTGGAACGAGGTAAGATAAGATTTCTTCGGGTTTTTAACCCCGGAGGGTTAGCCACCCAGGATAACCCAAGAAAGTCAGTGCGTCATCGAGGACTGTCTGTCTTATTTCCATTGGGGTCCTTAATCTTGTCCACCAGGATGCGACCCACACCAGTCGACTAACAACCCAGGTACCTATTTGCTGCTAGGTGAACATGACAAGAGGTGTAAGGAAACACGTCGAAATGTTTCCATCCGCCGGGAATCGAACCCGGGCCCTCCGTGTGTGAAGCGAGAGCTCTAGCCACCAGACCACCGGGCCTCGTTCAGAGGATGGGCGAGGATGTCAACACTTACCACATTATGTACCTACCGCTGTACCTACTTCTGCTGAAGTACCTGCCACTTCTGTACCTACTGCTTCTGCTGTACCTGCTACTTCTGTACCTACTACTGCTGCTGTTGTACCTACTGCTGTTGCTGTACCTGTTACTTCTGTACCTACTACTGCTGCTGTTGTACCTACTGCTGTTGCTGTACCTGCTACTTCTGTACCTAGAAAGATAAACACATAAGCAGTATAATGTGATCAAACAAAAATGATCCTAAATGGATGAACAATAGATTAAAACATCTCATTGGTCAAAAGAGAGGCATATATAGGCGAATCAAAAGAGGAGAGGGGCAATTAGGTAATCAATATATTCAGTTAAAGAGAGAAATAAAAAAGGGAATAAGAAAAGCAAAAAGAGACTATGAGGTTAAAGTTGCGAGAGAATCGAAGACTAACCCAAAAGGATTTTTTCAGGTATACAGAAGTAAGATTAGGGACAAGATAGGCCCACTCAAAAGTCACTCAGGTCAGCTCACCGACAGTGATAAGGAAATGTGTAGAATGTTTAACACTTACTTCCTCTCAGTTTTTACACAGGAAGATACTAGCGATATTCCAGAAATAATTAATTATGTAGAACAGGATGATAGTAAACTATGCACGATTAGGGTCACAAGTGACATGGTCCTTAGACAAATAGATAAATTGAAACCTAACAAATCCCCAGGCCCTGATGAACTGTATGCAAGGGTTCTAAAGGAATGTAAAGAGGAGCTTAGCAACCCGTTGGCTAATCTTTTCAACATATCACTGCAAACTGGCATGGTGCCAAATAAGTGGAAAATGGCGAATGTAATACCTATTTTCAAAGCAGGTGACAGGTCCTTAGCTTCGAACTATAGACCAATAAGCCTAACCTCCATAGTGGGAAAATTTATGGAATCAATAATTGCCGAGGCAATTCGCAGCCATCTTGAAAAGCATAAATTAATCAAAGAATCTCAGCACGGTTTTACAAAAGGGCGTTCCTGCCTTACAAATTTAATAACTTTTTTCACTAAGGTGTTTGAGGAGGTAGATCATGGTAATGAATATGATATTGTGTATATGGACTTCAGTAAGGCTTTTGATAGCGTCCCACATCAGAGACTATTGAGGAAAATTAAGGCACACGGAATAGGAGGAGAAATTTTTTCCTGGATAGAGGCATGGTTGACAAATAGGCAGCAGAGAGTTTGCATAAATGGGGAGAAATCAGAGTGGGGAAGTGTCACAAGCGGTGTTCCACAGGGGTCAGTATTGGGCCCCTTGTTGTTCACAATCTACATAAACGACATAGATGAGGGAATAAATAGCGACATAAGCAAGTTTGCCGATGACACCAAAATAGGCCGTCCAATTCATTCAAATGAGGACATTAGAGCACTCCAGGAAGATTTGAATAGACTGATGCAGTGGTCGGAGAAGTGGCAGATGCAGTTTAATATAGATAAATGCAAAGTTCTAAATATTGGACAGGACAATAACCATGCCACATATAAACTAAATAATATAGATCTTAATACTACTGATTGCGAAAAGGATTTAGGAGTTCTGGTTAGCAGTAATCTAAAACCAAGACAGCAGTGCATAAGTGTTCGCAATAAAGCGAACAGAATCCCTTTGGCTTCATATCAAGAAGCATAAATAATAGGAGTCCTCAGGTTGTTCTTCAACTCTATATATCCTTGGTGAGGCCTCATCTAGATTATGCTGCACAGTTTTGGTCACCGTATTACAGAATGGATATAAATGCTCTGGAAAACGTACAAAGGAGGATGACTAAGTTGATTCCATGTATCAGAAATCTTCCCTATGAGGATAGACTGAGGGCCCTGAATCTGCACTCTCTAGAAAGGCGTAGAATTAGGGGGATATGATTGAGGTGTATAAATGGAAAACAGGAATAAATAAAGGTGATGTAAATAGCGTGCTAAAAATATCTAGTATTGACAGGACTCGCAGCAATGGCTTTAAGTTGGATAAATTCAGATTCAGGAAGAATATAGGAAAGCATTGGTTTGGTAATAGAGTTGTCGATGAGTGGAACAAACTCCCGAGTACAGTTATAGAGGCTAAAACGTTGTGTAGTTTTAAAAATAGGCTGGATAAATATATGAGTGGGTGCGGGTGGGTGTGAGTTGGACCTGACTAGTTTGTGCTACTAGGTCAGATGCCGTGCTCCTTCCTTAAGTGAATGTAACCTGACCTGGATGGGTCGGGGCATTGGCTTAAGTCGGTGAGAGATTTGGACCTGCCTCGCATGGGCCAGTAGGCCTGCTGCAGTGTTCCTCCTTTCTTATGTTCTTATGTTCTTTATTGACAACGTTTCGCCCACGCAGTGGGCTTTATCGAGTCACAGACAGATCTACCTGGACAAAAGATACATGAGTATTTATAGGATTTAGTCAGGTGGAGAAAGCTGCATATCCAGGTAGATCTGTTTGTTACTTGATAAAGCCCACTGCGTGGGCGAAACGTTGTCAATAAAGGATCACATTATACTGCTTATGTGTTTATCTTTCCATTGTGTCGGTATTTTATACCATTTATTTCCACTTCTGTACCTACTGCTGTTGCTGTACCTGCTACTTCTGTACCTACTGCTGCTGCTGTACCTGCTACTTCTGTACCTACTGCTGCTGCTGTTGTACCTACTGCTGTTGCTGTACCTGCTACTTCTGTACCTACTGCTGCTGCTGTACCTGCTACTTCTGTACCTACTGCTGCTGCTGTTATACCTACTGCTGCTGCTGTACCTGCTACTTCTGTACCTACTGCTGCTGCTGTTGTACCTACTGATGCTGCTGCCGTACCTACTACTAATGCTGCTGCCGTACCTACTGCTTCTGCTGCCGTACCTACTACTACTACTACTACTGCTGTTGCTGCTGCTGCTGCTGCTGCTGCTGGCGTGAGAGCAGCTGCAGCCTGGCAGTTCTTGACACTGCCACACTTGTGTTAGAGATGTTGGCAGGCTAGTTAGTTAGCACCAGCAGGTGGGGTGAGAGAGCGGGCTACCGCACGCCAGACTTACCACCCACGTACACACCCACGTACACACTCACCCATGACAGTTACATATCCCCCCTAATTCTACGCCTTTCTAGAGAGTGCAGATTCAGGGCCCTCAGTGTATCCTCATAGGGAAGATTTCTGATACATGGGATCAACTTAGTCATCCTCCTTGTACGTTTTCCAAAGCATTTATATCCA
>WNWK01025358.1:0-28648 GCA_009830355.1 Cherax destructor | reverse complement strand
GTAGCTGCTTGTCTTCTGGTGAGTGGTGGGGCCAAACTTTGGGAAGCCATCATACTGGGAAAATTTAACACTCAAGTCAGAACCCCATTCAAAAACTTCCCCGATTAAGAATAAACGGGTTCAGATCCACTCTAATTTTGCAACTTTGGGTTCCATTCATGATAAATCATCTTTTGCACGTGCGGGTAGATATAATTTTCCCCACCAGCTAGGCAAATTTCAAAACCTATGCTCAATACGCTTTTTATTTGGGATGTTTGATTTTGGATTTCTTAGGAGTCTCGACCCGAAGGCCCCCACTTGTTCACTCCTGTAGACCATTTGTTTTAGTGCTTATCGTAAAAAAGAAAAAGATGTTCACAAAATTCCATACCCCGGGTTTACTTTTAAAGAAAATAAATCAAATGGGTTTTTGCGATTTTATTAACAATGTTAATAATCACTTAAACTTTCATAGTGAATTAAATAATAAAATTTTTTAAAAAATTTTTCATATTGTGATCACTATAAAAGATATCAGTACCCTTATTATCACACATAATACAAATAAGGAAATTTGACTAACTTTTTCAGTTTCCCCTCACGAAGAGTCAAAAGATATATACATATAAAAGTACAGAGACAGGCATTTCAACCAAAAAATGACCCCTGACACAAAAACAGTTTTTCCAAGGGGCCGTCCTATACCCTAAAGGGCCCAAAACACTGGTGACTTCTGAAGAAATGTAGGGGGTGCTGTCTACTTAAGAGAAGAAACCCTTTTCAGGAGGGTTGGAACCCTACCTTGCGGGAGGGGGTGGGGGGAACCCTACCCTTGCGGAGAGGGGGTAAACCTATTCCTTGTCAGGAGTGGTGGGAACTTACTGAGAGTGTCAATTTTGGGGAAACCCAAACTAAAGTAGGTCAGGACTGGGGGGGACAGGGTACCTGAACAAGTGACCAGCAGTCTAACTAGGGGTTTTCCCCATACATGAAATTACATTATGAAGCCTAAAAACACAATAAAATATAATAAAATATTAAAAACCCATACATATAATAATGCTAATATTCATAATAAAAAAAGAGAAATACCCCACCGAATATACTAAAAATAAAATATTTCGGATAACCCAAAACAGGGCCTAAAACTGATCCGGGAATGCCACAGTGACTAACCCCCATTCAGATTTAATTTAATGGAAACTTTTGCTTTCTATTGGTGATCCCTCATCCATAGAATTTTACCTTCTTCCCAGACCTGCCACTTTAAGTCTCTTGTGAATCTATGGGCTTATAAAACCAAATAAACAGTATCATTTTCTTTATCACTGTTACTGCCTCAAATGTTCATTGAAGAACATCAAAATGTGGGGCAGGAAAACCCTCATGAACCCATGTGAGATTCATTAATCAAGTTATGCTTTTCAAGGTGACTAATAATACCAGCAAACTGAGCAAAATTGCCGCAGGACGCAGGGTTTTGGGCAGTAATTTTTAAAGGGACATCCCCGATTTGAATATAGGAACCATTTTCTTTCCCCATCTCTTTTCCCACCCGTTTGGGTGGATTTATAAGTTCCATCTTTATTCTTTTCCCGGGGGCTTTTTTTTAATTTATCTTATCTGTTTTATAACCATGTCCCTGTGACAGTAATATTAGCTAATTTTTAAATTTTCAAGAACTGAATAATTTTAATTTTTGGGAAACTCATTTACGCTTCCTTTTAAAAACTGACAAAAAAAATTAAAAAATAGAGAAACATTTCCAGTTCGTTATCCGTCAGGTCCATTCCCTTTTCAGAGGTCCTATTTTTTTCCCTTTACCTTTGTCCTATACACTTGAAAAAAACCCCTTTTTATTAGTTTTTTTTCCATTAGCAACCTAATTTTATAGTCAGTTTAGCCTTTTAATCCCCTTTTACTTCTTTTTAAAATGAACATATTGGCCAATAAGGTTAACCTCTCCTTTTTATGCCCCATAAACCCCTTTTCTTCCCCTAGATGCTTTTGCCCCGTTAACCCATTTTTGATGTTATTTGACCAAAATTTATTGGGGGAAAAATAATATCTACATTTTATTTTTAAGAAAAAAAAAATAAATGCAGACCCCCTTTTAATCGTAAATATGATCATTGTCAATAAAATCATTAGCTGATTACCCCAATTGAGATTAGACAGGGGGTTCCCCAATCCAATATAAATCCAGAACAAAAATCGGGGGTTTACCGATTATCCTTTTTCCCAAATGGTAATTTTAAAAGAATGTTTGTATCACTTCCCCAAACTCTTCAGTGATCTCCGATTATTTGAGGGTTTTTTTTTTTGACAAGACCCTGAAAATTATTACCTTGGTAGGTCTTTAACAGTTTCAGAAAACAGTCCGAATCTTTCCTAAAGTATGGTTTCCAGATTACCGGTGAAAGAAGTCCAGTCATTTACTAAAAAAACCCCATATCACTATGGGTAGAACCCCTAAAAATTTTCGTTCCAAAGAATTTCCCCTCATCGTGATCCGCCGGGAGGTGGGATATTACACCTAGAATTAGTTTTTTTATTCTAGAAACTCCCAAACAGATTCTGTTAGTGATCCATCTATTTTTTTACCTATTTTCATGCAACAATTTACATTTTCTCGTACATATAATTCAACTCCCCCCCTTTCCCCATTATATCTATCTCTGGAACAACTAAAACCCTTAAATATTACATCAGCACTCATTTCACAACCCTTTTAAATCATACCATGTTTAGTTATTGCAATGACATCAAAGTTGCCAGCACTCACGACCAAAGAAATTTCTTAATCTTATTTCTTGCACTTCGACTGTTAACATAAAATACATTCATATGTTTTTTTCTGCCCCTTTTTTCCCCATTCCCCTTTTGTTTTACACAATTTCTGTAATTATAAACCCAGTGTTACCCATGACTGTTATTGTTTCAAAATACAAAGCCTAAGCAATTTTATCCATACCATTATTTTCCTTTTCTAAACCCATACCTCTAACTAATTTAGTTTAAAGTCCAACAACCCCTCAACTGAGCTAGAAGGGAAACCCCATCCCTGGCATACATGTCATTTCTACCTCAGGGCCCCAAATTGTCAGAATGGTACTGTTTCTTTGTGTTTGTCCAGCCAACAATACCAATTTTGGGACCCCCCTTCTTTTCCCCAAAACCTTTTTGGAAAAATGCCCATAAAACAGGGCACCCCCTTCTTAATTATCTGTTGCTGTCCTTCCTTCTAAAAAACCCCTCACTTCTACATTTACCCTCATTGCCCCAGCACTGAGGCAGATAAAGGATTGATCCCAAATTCATGATGCTGCCGTGCTGGCTAAAATATCCTCCATCCCAGCCCCGGGAAACCCCCCTACCCTACCCTTCGCGAAGGCCCTATCCATATACCAACCCTATCCCAACAGCAACAATGTTATTCCCTTTCCCTTTGGGCCACGATTTCCCCAGAGTCACTAAATTCACGGTAGCACAGAGAATGGGTTAAAGTTTCCACAACATTTTCCCGGGATCTTCGGTTTTACTTCCTCCGTCCCCCCTTATCCTTAACTTTGTCCCATGCTTTAACCCACTGTCCAGGTTCCTTTTTTGGCTTGGGGTTTCACAACAGGAGGATTACTATGAATCCTTTTGTTTTCCTCAGTCATCACTTATCTGTTTATCCCTGCCTCCAAGCTGCTGATGAGTTCTGGAGGGAAACTTGGTTGATTCACAGAAATAGACAAACTTCCCGAGCAAAAACAGCTTTTTTGTTAGTGGGGGGGATTTGTGAAAACCCCTAGAAGCCCAAAAGGCCCGTATATTCATGTTCTTAAGTCTCTTAATTTTTATTCACTTGGACAAAAAGAGGGGAGACATGATCAAATAAAGTAAGATGGGGATATAAAAAAGGTTTTTAGGACATCCCCCCAAGAGAAACCCGAAAAAGGATTGGGTAGTTGATGAGTGGAATCTGCCCGTAGGGGTTTTGGCAAAACCGGGGAGTTTAAAATTTTGGTTGATAAAAAGAGTAGAGGAGTTGGATTTGAGTGGGACTTTGGGAATAAATATAATTATCAAAGCTTTTTGATTGGGAGGTTTATTCTGTTAGTGGGTTGTATTTGTGAAGGACCTGCTAATGGGCCAACAGGCCTACTGCGGGGTTTCCCCCTTTTTTTGTTCTTATTATATCCACTATGGTTATATTGACAGAAGAGCAGAGGGAAATTCATACAGGGGGAGGACAGGGGCGAGAGAAAGAGAGGAAGGGAAAAAAACCACTACCACTATTTTTCTTCCTCTTTTCCCGTCCATCCTCCCGCCTATATACTGGCTCGCCACTCACTCTTTTAGATGTTCACAAGATAAAACCCGCTAGGAAAAACTTGTCCTGTTTCCCCGCAAATCTTACCTAACCTAACCCCTTCTGTCAGGGGATTTTGAGTGGTCCAAGCGGGCCAAAAGTCAAAATTTTTTCCCTTTTCATGCGGGTTGTGTATGGCTAAAGGTACCACTTCAAGGAATGAAAATGAGTAAAGTTAATTTGGGCTTGGAAAAGCAAAGGGCATGAGTATTATCAATGACAAGAATAACGATTATGAGCTTAAGCGTCCCCTTTAAAATCAATGCTGAGTCTTTTTAGGGTGAGTGTTTTGATGAGTGTTCCTTTTGGGGCATTAAAAAAGGCTTGAATTTGCACAAACTTTACGAGATGCCACCTCCTTTTTGTGTCTTTGATTTTTTTTTCTCAGGTAGGAGCCAAGTCATTCCAAGATGGTAGAGTCCATTAAATTTCAGGGAAAAAGATGTAGAAAAGATCGAACAAGGCACATATTAAGGGTTACATTTTCTTTGCCAAAAAGATACTTTATGATGTAGCTAAATGCTATTTCCCCCCTCCATTTTTGTATTTACTATTCTTAAGTTGTTCTGTTTTTTTAGTCCAGCATAAAAGCAATGAACACTGGTCAGTCATCAACACAGAATGACGCCTGACTAGGAATGACTTCACTTATTGCATTTATAATGGGAGTAGCCCTTTATTGATTTGAGCCACAACTCTTCAAAGTCCCAGACATAATGCAAAGACTCAAGACTGCTGAAACAGCTACCATTGGCATCCCCACAACTATAATGAGCAGGTCCTCATCAACAGAAGGTAGAGGGGCATCAAATTGTTTTTTTAGAAGGTCAAATGCTGTCAAAGTTGCTTTGCCCAGTTTAATCTTATATCAAAGGAGGAAAATTTTAAAATAAACAAACATTCCCTGTTCTTCAAGAGATGCAAGTTTGGGGATTTTGGGGAGCTTTTGAAGGATGCAGCCTCTCAAGGAAATAGGATGATACCAGCCATTCCAACCCAAAGGACATCAATTGCATTTTCTGCACTTTGTAACTTCTAGAAATTTCGGGAGATGTTCGGTTCATCCTATGTCTGGCAACTGTGATATTATTTAAGTTGGGACAGTATTCTTGAGATTTTTGTCCATGACCCTTTAAAAAACAGAATTTATTTGAGATGCTAAATGATATTTACAAAATTGATGAGTCCCCCATTAGCTTCAAAAGCAGAACCCCTGTCAAGTTCCCAAAATTGGAATTTTGGGTGACTGACATTTTTCAAGTAAATAGAAAATGCACTGTAGTTTGGAAGATTATTGACCATGCGACATTCTCGGCAATAGATAACACCCCAGTTCTATTTAAATTGTTTAATATCTGAGAGTAATGTCTTTAAAGGACCTTTCCCCCTTTACAACAACCTGAGCATCCCATAGAAAGATTTTTTTTTAGTGATGCTCTCTGACAGCGATGTGTCTGTTGCTCAATAAATAAATGGCCCCAAGGTTACATTAAGAAATTTGGGGGAACTAATAAATGAAGATAATGAAAAAGAAATTTTACAATATTCATTTTTTTTTAAGACCCTTGCTGGCATAAGTCCCCCCTTAAAGAAGAGACAACCCATAGAAATGGGGATGAATGCACAGCCCAAAACTGCAGTCAAAAGAGCACACCCCCCAGCCAAACATAAGGAGGGGGAAAGCAGACCGACATTAGCATCCCCCACCCCCGACCCGAGAGACGGGGCAGTAATGGCGCTCAACATTTAGAGTTTGTGGTTGGAATCGGGGGTGGTAAGGAAAACCTTGATCGGGATGAAAAGAATTTGAAACCCAACAAGAAAGAGATACATTTTTAAGCAAAGAATGGTAAAGGAATAAGATAACCAATACGTACTGTATGTATGTACACTTTGTGGAGGCCAACAGGATCGGAAACCACGTGACCGAGGTGACAACACCCAACTGCCTAAGTATTAATGCAAGGCAAGGTGAAGGGGGATGAATGGATTCTCTCCTTTCAAAGATTTTTTTCCATGAGAGAAAAGGGAGAAGTAGAAGTTGTTTAGTCAAAGATCCAGACAGTACTTTTCCCCCTGTCTGAAAAGAACCCAGTTTAATTCCAGAAGTCTTTCCAGCACTGAGCTCTGAGGATATTCAAGTTTCTTCAGTTCACCAAAAGCTGAAGCTGGATGATAAACCCAAAAGCGCAGGGACATGTTTGGGGGCAGCTCCAAATTGAAAGCAGAGGTCAGTCAGTCAGAGGGGAAAAGAGGATAGGTTTAGGAACTGAACCCCCGAAGGGGGTTTAGTTCCAAACCCATCCAGTGGTGGGCCCGAACAGCCACTACTGGGGAGCCCAGAGCACCCAAAAGGGAAAAGCAAGAGATGCATTCTGTAAAGAACCGAGGATGATTAATGCATCATCACCTGAGTAAGCTCAAGAGTCAGAGGGGAAAAAGAACATCATACTACGTTAATCATCGATATTTTCTGAATGAGAACTTTTTTAAAAAAAACCCATGAAAGATAGGTAGATGAAAATGAAGGAAAATTTCACCATTATTCAATGCATTATATTTATCTCCAGCAACCGCTAATAAGTTTTCTTGCATCCCTTTATGTTAACTTTCTCATGCCCAAATTGTTCATTAACCATGTGTCTCCATTCCTTTTATCATGCCCCAAAGCCTGCTGACTGCCAATCCCCAAAAATGAAACCCTTTTCCCTCTCCTCACCATTCCAGGATGCCCCCCCTTTTCCCGTCCTTCCCCCCGATTTATAATTTCAAGACCCGGGGTTTTTCTCAAAATTTCTGCTAGGATAATGTTTTAAAATTTTTGGTAACCCCGAATAAATTTTACAGCTTTAAAATAATAAAATAATAATAATAATATACACCCTTTTTAACCTACCTTTGCCTTTTCCCAATCCACCCCAAAACCCCCTCAGTTTTCTAAAAACGCTTGATCCCCCAACCCCTTTTAATTTCTTTTTTTTTTCCATATATTCATTTTTCTCAAACATGCATTCCATCCTTAAAAATAAAAATTCAAAATTTTTTTAAAAAAAAATTGCCCTTAAAAAAGCACAGCCTCCAATATAAAAAGTGCCTGCCCCAAAAACACAAAAAATTTTATAACAAAAATTTTGAAAACTAGTCAAAAAGATACAATAATGGAAACAAAAGGTTTTTTTTAATTAAAAAGGTTACAAAATGAATTTTGTGGGGTTAAAGAAATTTATTTTGCATTTTTTAAACTAAAATGGGAAAGTCCGAAAAAACAAAAATTTTTTCCTTGCCAGTATTTCTTTCGACTTGTTTTACGAAGCCGCCCAAAAAAATGTTTTAAAAAGACTTAAAAATTTCCCCCCAAAAATGCTTACTGCAAATTATAAACGGATTGCTGTGTACCACCCCCTATTTTAAAATAATTACAAAGCCAGTCTTATCCCTTTGGTCCACTTTTTTGATGCTTGTAGAAAACTCATGACATACAACTAAAAGAAGTCGAGCAAGACGATGGTTTGGAACAAAAAAGAAAGTAGGCCCTAAACAGGCTGGACCTTTGAATTTTGATAAATGACCCATATATTTTTGACTGTCTGATCAAACAAAAAATCCTCAGCCCCTTCCAGGACACAAGAAATGCTTTTGGAAAAGTTTCAAGAATTGATTTGTATGCCCCCCCTCCTCAAGTTTTTTCCAGGAAGGATTTCATCTAAAATTTGGGAAATGACATTAAGAATGAAAGAATTTAAAAGGGAAAAAGGAAAGGATGAGATGGGTGAGATGAGTGAGGATGATATAGGATAAGGAGAGGGGCTGAGTTCGGGATTTTTAAAGAAATTTAAATAACTAATTCCCACAAATTTTTAACTAATGGCATTTTTATCTGGGGGTTCACGAAAATTCAATGATCCTCAAACACAAATTATTAAACAACAAAACTGTTCAATTGAAATATTACATAAAGAATGGTTAATTAAATATCCTACAGACTCATTTAAGAGAGACAAATGGGGATAAAAAGGTTAATTTTGGAGCTTTCCTGCAAAACTATTGCTCCCCCCGAATGCCATAAAAAAAATAACCAAAAAGCCAATCAGGTGGCAGGTTTTTTTGTTATCAGGAAAAGGAAAGCATTTACAAGCCACCAGATGATCCATTAACCATTCCTGGCCCCCGATAAGTTTCCAGACCATCAAAAACAAAGGTTTCCCCAAATGGTTGGACTGGGACACACCCAGCCTTTAAAATCCATTCTTTCTCATTAAAACAAAGGCTAAATTTTAAGTTCAATAAAAGAATTTTCAATAAGGTAACCTAATTCCAAAAAAATTCCAAATGAATTTTTTAGGATCAAATTTTGCAGGAATAGCTAATAAACTAATAATAAAAAAACGTACAATTCAAACAAAATGAGGAAGATAAATTCAGAGGTTAATAAAAGTTACTGGAGGAAAAATATTCAAATATTTAACCTATGCTAAAGAAATTGGCTTGTTCTGATTTTGAAGCAGCACATGGGAAAACTTTCGTATCAGACAAAATTTCAACTTACCCCAAGTTATTCACAATATGCATGACATTTTTTTTTTACTATAAGAAAACATTTTTAAAATATTTTTACAGTAAAACCTAAATTTATATTTGATGGTATATTGTAGTAAGATTTACAAATGGAAAGAATAAGACAAGCAGAGGGAAACCATTAATGTACACTGTGTCACCCAAAACGAGCTTCATCATATACACAAGAATCACAAAATACATCTTGAATAAATACAGTATAAAAAGGGTTTGGGTAAATAGATCCAGAAACACAACCTGAACTAACACTAGCCAGTAAGCAGAGTGCAATGCTCTCTGTTATGTTACCCCTGATTACCCTGACCTATTTCTGATGCTGTGTTCTTGAGATAAGTTGTGTGGCTTGTAAGAACTCCCTTTTTAAGTAAAACAAACCTGTTTCCTTTTTATATTGTTGTATTCTTTCTACTTTGTATTCTTTTTTCTTGTGTGGAAATACTAGCTTCACAGATTTTTTGTACTCATTTTTTAAAATATGAGATTTAATCAGATTCACACTAATGAGTATAAAATTTTTCAAGAAATAAAGGAAAACCTAACCACAGCTTGAAATGTTGGAATACTATTTTGTAAAATTCCATTTAACAGCTAGACATTCAACTTTGTTAAAGTATTCTCCTGAAAAATTTGAGGAAAGCCCTGAATGTACAGCACTTATTTTCGTGTTCCATTTCGTTGACTTAAATTTAGCCTTGTTTATTATGTTCCACCCACCGAGTGGAACATAAGAAAATCTAATTAAGCCAATGAAAATGGAACACTGGAAAGAAGGTGTTGTTTTATACAGGGCCCTCATTACTGCAAACCTTTGTTGGATGAAAATTTTCAAGCCTACATACTGATAGGGCACCTTCACCTATGAACTTAAACCATTCATTGCTTGGTAACTTTATGAGAAATGGTAAATAAGGTAGGAATGAAATCTGATAAAATTTATTCAGCATATTTTGTTTCCAATGCTTCATCGAATAATCATATCAGAATAAATTTTCAATTTAATAATTACTTCAACTGAAATGTAAGCTATTCTTGCAGAAATACAGAGATCATTATCTTAATAGAGAATTTGTAAACAGATTAATATTGAAGAATCATCAGGGATAAAACCAAACCGACAGGGACTACAGTGCCTAGGAAATGGGAAGTAGTCAGGCTTGATCTTAGAAAAGGAGAAAGAGGAGGAAAGCTCCAAGATGAGAATTTGAAACAATGTTGCACCTCACAGTCTTTACAACACTGATCGAGCACATGTACAGTACCTGATTTATAAATGAGCTGACGTGGAAACATTCCTATATGCTCAAAAATACAGCCTCTATACAAGACACACTTAAAGGACAATGTCAGGTTATCAGTATTTTCAAGAGATACAGGATTTTAAGAAACTAAAGACAACAATCATCTTGATGGAAGAAATTTAATATACCTGTATTCTAAATTCTAGCAAATACTTTTTATATACATTTAAATAACTAATACATTAGTCACTGTTGAATGTACAAATTTCTGGATACCATTGTATGTATATGTATGTATGCATCCATGCATGCAAAATATATATGCAAAACCACAGAGGAGTTGAAAGATACTCTAGGTTTTAATGTTGCAATCAACACATGAGGAGCTTAATTTGCAGAAATGAGTAGGAAGTCCAAGGGATGTATTAAAGGGAACAACTTAGTTACAATGAGATGGATCAGGCAAACCAGTGCAGGTGCTAGAAAGATGAAGGCAAGATTTAAAAAAATATCAGAAGAGGCATCAGAAGCCCATTAACATAAATATTTATTAATGATCTAGCAACACAACAACTATCACACAAACATGCCATCAGACTTCATATCCCCTTTTGCCGTTTCCATTTTCCTTGCACGTGATGGAATTTGCCCAACTGATAGATGCCAGATCCCTTTTGAGATTAGAAATTAAGTCATTTATAATATGAATAAAGTCTGATGGCATGATAGTGTATAGTTTATGTCACTAATGTTGTGTTATAGGTCATTACAAATATTTAATGTCAATGGGCTTCTCATGCCTCTACTGCTACTGTTTTTAATATCTTATTTCATCTTTCGGACCTGGCACTGGTTTGCCGATGCCATCTCATTCTAGCTAAGTGTTTTTCCCGAATGCCTGGACTTCCTACTCATTTCTGTAAGACTGAAAGCTCCTGATGTGTTGATTGAACACGAAGGGCCCTAGAGCAATTTTCAACTCCCCATGTTGTTTTGCATCTTGTATCGTTTGTTCGATTTTTGCATAAGTATATACATATACAATACATATGCATGACACAAAAAGAGGTATAAAGATAGCTTCAGCACTTGGATAAAACCATCAGATGCTAGATCGTACAATGATCAGTTAGCGTTAGCTAGGAAATCCAGAGAATTTAGGAGAAAATAGGTGCCAAGAAGGATAAATTGCCATGTGAATTTTTAAAAACATATGAGAAAACACCAAAGACAAAAAATTTTATTTAGAAAATGTTTGTTCCAGGACCAAAATGTTTTTAAACATTTCAGTGTTCACCACTTGTCATAACCATTTGTCAGCATCCAATACCAAGGATTTACCATAAGCATATTTGACAAAGGCACTAAACTAGGCTGACAAATTGTGATGAGGAAGAGACAGGATTATCTGGAGAGGATGTGGGGTTGGAGAAGTGGCAGATGCAGCTTAATCTGGACAATTTAGTGCTTAGTTATAGTTATGATTATTCTAATAATTAATCTGGACAAATAAGATTCTAATCCTAATAAAGACCCTTGTGGTTTAGCACTAAGTTATTATAATAATAATAATCCTAATAAAAAAAAATGGCTCATATGAACAACGTAATGTAGGTTTTAAACTGAAAGCAAGAATGGCCTGGGGTTTTGGTTAATAGAAATTTAGAGGGATTTAAAAAGAAAAGTTCGGGTTACACTTCATGTATCCTTAGTAAGGCCTCATTCACTTTATGCTTTCCCATTTCTCGCTTTCCTACTACAGAATAAACATGAATGTGCTAGGAAACACAGAGAATGATGAAGATGATCCCCTGTAACAGATATATTTACCATCAAAACAGGCCAAGGCATTTAATTTGCACTTTCTGGAAAGGAGCAGAATTATGGAGGATATGATTTAAGTGAGAATACAAATGCTGAAACTACCTAACTAAGACAGGACTTGCAGCAATGGCTACAAGTTAGAAAATTTAGCTTTAGAAAGGATACAGGAAGCACTGGTTTTGAAATAGTGTCACTAAGTGAGAACTTTGGGTAGCTTTGAATAGGGTTGGACAGGTACACAAGTGGAGGTGGGGAAAAGGGGTGAGTTGGATCTACCTAGCACTGGCTGGTAGGCTTTGCAGTGTTCCACTATTCTAAGGTTCTGATATTAAAAACATGTAACACCTGATTTTCCTTTTCTGTTGAGAAACCCAGAGAACGTAAGTTATTAATTGAATGACCTAGCTTCTGATCATGGTTATATATTGAAAACACAAACTATTATTATACCCTGCCCTTGCCTTTTAATGCATATCATTTTATTTCTTACTTTGATAATCTTGTGTGTATTTATGAATTTATATGCATGTTCATGTATGATGAGTGAATGACAAGACAACCACTAGTTAAAAGCAAAAACAAACATCATTATGCCCAGTACTTCCTCTTGATGACTGGAGAGTGATACTTGTCTGTCTCTACAAATACTGATATGGGTTTTTTCATGTTTATTTCAACAATTTATGGGAAAATAAGATTGCATCTTTAGATTTTCAAATTCCCCTTTTATTTCAAGAGCAGAGCTTGGAGCTTTTTGGCTTTCACCATTTCCACCAGCCCTGAACATGACAACAGCCATTAATATATGCATTCAAAGAAAGAAAAAAAAAAAAAGGGGGGTCAAGGAGCTCTTCCTAAGGACCAAACTCAAAATGAAGAAAGAAAGAACTGACCAGGGAGGAACATCTGAAAACACTACAGCCACAAAAAGCCTTAAGATAAAATTAAGGTTATTACTGGGTTTTTGCTAGATATGTAGAAACAAGAAACGACCCTAAACATTAAGAGAAAAACCTTTTTGGGGAAAAACCAGGTGGGAAAGAAAACTGGGGAAAAAAGGGAAAAAAGGATTATAAATGGATGCCTCCTTCCCAGAAATGGATAATGACCTAGGCAAGTACAGTGGAACTTGTTAAGCACCGTCCGTTAGCGGTCAACTCAATTAGGGGCCCGGTTTTACGGCTCCCGGTTGCCGTATTGGACGCCCAACCCCCGGCTGGGGACGCTTGCGCTTCAGGTTGTTTGTTTTCTCCGGTACTTAGGAAGCTTCTACCATTCATCAAAATTTCGCTTTTTTTCCATTCTTTGTAAAAGTGCAACTGCAATAAGAACCATGGCTCCCAAGAAAGTTAAAGAAAAAGTTCCTGTAAAGAAAGAGAAATATCATAATTTAAGAGAAAGGATTGGAAAAGAGAGTGGAAAGCGGGTGCTGGAACTTGCCCCCATGTTTGGGAAAAACAAATCAACAATTACAACCATTGTCAAAGAAAGAACAGATAAAATTGAGGCTGAATTAAGGGGGAAATGTGCTTATTAAAAAGGTCACCAATAATGGAACAAATGGAAAAGTTATTTTATTTGTTAAAGAAAAAAAAGGGGAGACATGTAGAGAGTCTTTTATTTGTGAGAAGGCGGGTCCATAAGATTGAAGAAAACCCTGGAACAAGTGCTGCTGGAAAGGAATTTGGGCCAGAAAAAGGCTGGTTTGAAGATTTGGGAAGTTAGTGGTACACAGGTTGTAAGGCATGGTGAGGTTGCAAGTTCAGACAAACATTCGGGTTGAAAAGTTGTCGGGAAAATTTAGGACTACAAAAGAGTGAAAATCTGAAACCCCAAAAGTGTTTAACTGTGACAAAACAGGCCCAAGAAAATGCCCAACAGGATCTAATTATCAGAGGAAAAGACACGCATGGACACAAGCCTAGGGAAAGACAGGCAACCCCATGTTTGTAGCAAAAAGGGGGATTTAAAGTTTTTACCGTTCCCCCTGAAACCCCTTTAGAGGTTTTAAACACAATGTTCAAAGAAAAGATTGGTGATGGGAAATCAAGTCAAAATGATTCAAACAATTTTAAAGATTTGATGATGTGTTTGGCCCAAGTGTGAAAAAACCCTTCAGGATAAACAATTTGGGACCAGGCTCCTGGTTTTGACAATGCCCCACATCCTCCAGACTTGGAAGACCAAATGTCTAGGGCTCCCAAATAAAAGGGTTCTTGCCCCTCACCACCCCTTCTCCAGCCCATGGACCAGGATTTCTAACTTCACGAAACCTGTACACCAAAGCAGTGTTTGAAGGCTTTGAAATGACCTCATAATTGATCCTTAGAGAGTTCTGAAGATTTACTCTAATATCTAAACTGCATAGGCCTTGGTAAGGGGGGGAGGGAGGACTAAAGGACTTTAAACTCTGTTTTGGGGACCACTGGTGGGCCAGATTGGTCCAACAAGGATTTTAAAAGGGTTTTGCCCGCTTCTTTGGGAAAATATTGTGACATTGGGGAAAGCCTGGGGTTGGAGGTGAGTGGTGGGATGTGGAAGAGTTGGGGGGACCACAGGGAGAGCTAACCGAAGAGCTGCAAGAGCTTCATCTGGAACAGCAACAGACCACAGCCCAGGAGCTTGCTTCACAGGAGGAGGAAAGAGAGAGGAGGGCCCCTTTTCAGTGATTAAGGAAATGTGAATGTGGAATTGTTAAAAGTTTTTTGAAAACACCATCCCACAAGCTGAAAAACCATTCTGCAACATGTTTGTGACAAAACCTTGTACCACTTCAGGAAATGTTAAAGAGGCACCAGAAACAGAACCTGGACAGTTATTTTTCTAGACAAGGTTCTAGTGACTCTGGGTGGTCCTAGTGGATTAAAAGAAAAAAAAGGGAATAACTCCCAGAGAGGAACTTGTTACCTGAAGTTCTTTTGGAGGATTCCCTTCCAAAACAACCCCTTTTATTTCCTCCTCCCTTCTTCCAGGGAAACCAGATTAGTCTTCAAAAGGGGACAGTGGTACCTCGCCTTTATTAACCGTCAGAGGGCATATCTTAAGGCGAAACAATCTTTACTCTCAATTTTTCCCCAAAAATAAAATAGAAATAAATTTAACCTTTCCCAAAATTCCAAAAGTAGTTAAATAAAAATTTTTTAGAACTTTTTGACATTAAATAATACACAATTTAATAAGAATACCAAATACACTTAAAAAATTGTAAAAAATTACTTACATTTATTGAAGAGTTGTTGATTTTGGAGGACGGGAGGAGGGAGAAGGTGGAGTATATCCGTGTTTGGAAGGGGAACCTTCCATTAACACTGCAGGTACCAAGTTCTTTTGGGTTACTTCCTTTTTCTTTTAATGCCACAGACCACTTAGAGCCAGGACCTCTTCTAACAAAAAAAATTTGCCAGGAGCTCTGTGCCCTGGCATTTTTAAAATTCCTAAAAATGACAAAACCACTGTGTCATTGACAGGCTGCCGGGACCCTGCAACAGCATTTGGGTGATATTCAACCAAAAAAGCCTTGCACATCACTCCATTTGGCACAGATTCCCTAATCCTTTGAAGAAGGCACCTTTTCCATCTCGGTTCCACCTCCCCTCCCCCCTCCTTGAACCATTGTCCTGACCACTGGTCCCTTGTTCCGTTTGTTGAAGCTCTTGCAGATCTTCATGGTTAGTCCTTCTTTGTGCTCCTCCACCAATTTGTTCCCATCCTCACCATCACCCACATCCCACTCACCTCTAACCCCAAAGACTTGCCCAATTCCACAATTTCTTCCACAACAGGCTCAGGTCAGGCTCAGGTTCTGAGGCTCAGCCCCAAAACCTTCAAAATCCCTCTAGGCAATAGGCCCACAATTTTCCCCGGGGCAGAGTTCAAAGTCCTGGTAGCCTCCTCCCAAGCCTTACCTATAAGGTTTAACAATGCAGCATATGGAAATGTTTTTTCCAAAATTCTTTAGGGTTATATTCATTTTCCCTTACATCAAAGCACTTTTGAAACATTGCTTTGGTTAGAGTTTTTGTTGGAAATGACCTGGGGGCCTGGGCTGGAGGAGGAAAATTAGGGGAAGAAATCACTTTGATGAATTTAAATCCTCCACAATTTTCTCCAAGTTTGGAGGATGACAAGACCATTGTCCATTATCAGGAGGACTAAGGGAAATTATTTCCAATAGATATTTTCACACTGGGGCCAAACACGCCATTGAACCAACAAAAAAGTCCTTTGGACCCAAGCCTTTTTGTTAAGACTTCCCCATCACACACAAGTTGACTTTTGACACCGCACCTGCCAAGCACTGGGATTTTCAAAAGATACACCCAGTAAAGGCTTCACTTTAATCACCACTCACAAAGCATCAAAGTTAGCCTGTCTTAGGCTAATGTCCTGGCTGTCCCCTTTTCCTCCTGAGTAATTTTAGGTCCTGTTGGGCATTTTTTTCCAAAACAGGCCTGTTTCCACTTAACACTTGTTGGGGGAAACACCTCTATGTACCCTAATTAGGCACATATTTTTCACCGCAATTTTGTCGAACGGGCCCGCCCACCATGCCTCACAACACTATGTATGCCACTATTCTTAAATTTGGAAACCAGCCTCTGCTGGCTTTAAATTCCGCTCACTTCACCTTGCAGGCATTTTCTTTAACAGATCATCTTTACTGCCTTGCTTTTATTATTGCCTCCAAACAGATCTCCTGTAATGTTTCTGTTATCCCACCAACAACAACCTTTCCACATCTTCCAGCACTTGTGGCCCGGTTTTTGATCACAGATGAACCTTTGCAACAACAGCTTTTGTTTTTTTACTTAATTTTTCTTCCACAATGGTAGCGATGGAGAAAAGGGTTTACCATCAGCCTGGCAGCCCACTGATACGCACCCACTTTCATATTTTTCTATTATCTCCTTCCCAGTTCTATAGACATGTATTTCTGTTCCTCTTTGCCAGGTTTTCCACTGGGATCTTTTCTTGGACCCAGGTAGCTTATTTAGCAGTTGCAAGCACTAAAAACAGTGGAATAATGAAATAATTGGATGAATGGGGTGGGGGGTGGGTGGTCGCCCCTTTTTAAACAATAGACACTGACACCTTAGTGGGCTCAGCTTGGGCGCCACACCCGGGCACGTCCGGGGAATGTCGTTCACGGGCAAAAAATCAACTTAATCAATTTTTTGGATAAAATCAATTAAAATAAGAAGATGACAGCATCAAAAACGAGGTATGGGCGTAAGACTAATTTAATTGTTAAAAAAAATTTTTTTTTGGTGAATATTTTTGTCTGGAACGGATTAATTGTATTTACATTAATTTTATGGGAATATTATTTTGTTAAACCTTGAACGGATTACAGCCCACTGTACTAATATTAATTAATTAAAAAGTATTAATTAAAGTTGAAATTTGTAAATCTTTTTTAGGTCAAAATTTTCCCAACTGAATTTAATTTATAAATGAGGTTTATTGGATAACACAAAGAGGCCCTGCTTTATGGTGTTCCCCAAATGGAATTTAAATTATGACCAAAACTCCTATAAGGATCCCCCAATTATCTTTCTAATATGGTCACCAGGCCACTTGGTTTGTTTAATTCTCTGAGTTGGAGCACTGCCACTTCATTATGGGCTAAAAATTTGAATTTCAAGTTTTAAAGTTATTTAATTTTTTATACAGGAGGCCTCCACATTCGGAGGGTTAGGGGCAAAAACCCTTTCGAACCTTGGAAAACCAAGACAACATGATGTAAAAAGAAGCTGTGCCAGACCTTATTTTTGCAGTTGCAAGCACTAAAACAATAATAAATGACGAAAAAGTATCGTATGAACCGGGGGTGACCGTCACTTGCTGGTAAACAAGGCACTGACTCTGAATGGTGTTCCCCGGGCCGGGCCCGCATAAGCCCGGGGGGCCAATGAAAAATTAAGAGTGGAATTAAATCACCGAACCAATATTTTTTTAAAAAAATTATTATTACCAAATATTACAAATTCTGATGACTACAAAAACCAGGGACCACTGTACTGGATAATTACCAAATTCCCCATTTTCAACTTTAATGCCTAAATTTCTACTGTATTATCCAGAGAATCGCACTTCTGTGCAAAAAGAAAGTATCTTTTAATAGTCCTACTCCTTCCTGCGACCCGGAGGGGTGGGGTGGCATACCCTCAAACCTGACTTCTTAAAATAAACACTACTCATCTCTCATCCTACATTAAGACTACTAATATTTTAAGGCAATAAGAGTGTAATTGTGTATTTTAGTTTGTTTTTAAATGTTCAGTTTATTGCAACTTAATATATTTAGCCCCAAACTTTTATCTGGCATTTAAAATGCAATAAGGTAAAAATGTTTCTGCTTTCCAAACGATAGCCTGAATTTAACCTGTTGTATAAGTGGGGCCCTATTACCAGTTAATGTTGTTACACCAATGAAAATTTTCCCAGGAATTAAATTAAATGGGAATCCCTTTTTAAGAAATATTTATCAATTATTTAGAAAAATCCAAATGAAAAAATATAGAAAAAAAAGGTATTACTGTATAATAATAAATTATATAGTAATAACCTTATACTATATATTTTTATTTGGGAAACCCCAAATGATTAGGATGTAGAAACATACGTAGTATTTTGTATTAAGGCAACTTGTACTCATAGTTGAAAAACCAAAATTCTCCCCTTTTTTTTTACCTTCCTTCCCATTCAGCACTGGCTTACATATAGAGGAAACAGCACTACTACACAAGTCTTGGGGTCCACATGTTCAAACTTTATAATATATACAGTGGTTGTGAAACAAGTAAAGTATTTAACAACTCTTCATTAGTGTATTAGTTGCCCAAATCAAGCCATTTCTAAGTCAAGAGGTTCACTTCAAAAAAAAAATTGGGACTTCATCCATGGCCTGTTTAGAAAGTAAGTTTCAAATAATACAAAACTGAGTAGCAAAAAGTTACATGCATTGGAGTAAAGTATTTGAGAATACAGTATTTCCTTCTTTTTAAACTGGTATCAAAAAGACAAGGTGTAACTAATAAACCCTGGCAATCCTAGCAATTTTAAAAATAACACATGTATAATGAAAAAAATTAAACATACTGTATTAAATATTTTTTTGAAGTAAAAGATATTCCATACTCAGTGAACTAGTGGTGACCACGGCAGCCACTCCTAAAACTTGCAGGTCAGTGGTTATGTTAGGACTGGCTTGCCGTGAGTTTGAACCCCACCCAACAAAGCAGCTGTCTACAATATTGTCATAATGATTTCAAGCGTTTCATAAATTTGCTCTTTAATTATTTGTTTGATGTTTTATATTTAATGACTTCATAAAACAGTAATTTATGACACAGGACACATTTACTTACTGAAATAAGAAAGAAATGAATGCATGGATTTACAACTTGACCGCTATGAATCCTTTTGGTTAGGGAACATTCAGCAAGCGGTCCCAACGGTCTTTGTAGAACTGGAAAAGTCTTAAAGCTTTTCCAATAAACGCTGTTCCTCTCACCCCAGGCCATTATTATGCCTAAACTCCTGTGGTGCCAAAAAAAAATGATTAGAAAAAAAATAATACAGCAGGAGAGCCCCTTATCTCAAATTCTGAAACCAAAAAGATGAAATTCAAATTTTTTGAGTTCCTACATGACACTACAAATGGTAAATTTTATTCAGCCTGAAAGTTCCCAGGCAAACAGCCTCCCACTTACTGGTATCAAGTTTCACAACTCAGAGTTAGACGAGCCTCCGACAGTCAGTTTGGCTTTTACGAGAACTTTCAGGAAACAGGCAATGGCATTTCAGCATCAAGCATCTCAATCGCCTTCTTCAGATCAGACACAGCTTTTAACCCTTTGACTGTTTGGGTCGTATATATCTTACGAGCCACCCTTTGACGCATTACGCCAAATTCCAGGCCTCAAATCAAACAGGAGAAAGCTGGTGGCCAATGGAGAGAATGGGTCTGTGGGCAGTGTGGGTATAAAAAATCGGGCAGCCAGTGGTGTTGGGGAAATTTCAGAGTCCTTGTTCAGCATGCCTAGGGTAAGAATTATCTGACTCCCCGCATCTGGGACTGTTTTTTCCTTAACACAGATGGAAGTGTTCTGAAGATGAACCTGGTTTGAGGATTTGTGACCCAAAGCAATGCCCGGATACCAGAAGGAAGGAAGGAAAAAGAAAGAAAGTAAAAGAGATGAGAAAGGAAGGAAGGAAAGAAAGATGAAAGGAAGTAAAGAAGGAAGGAGGGGAAGAAGGAAAGAAAGAAAGGAAGTAGAGATGAGAGGAAGGAAAGAACAAAAGAAGAAAGAAAGAAAGGAGATGGAGGAAGTCCAACACTTCAGGGGGAAGGGAAGATGGAAAGTGTCCAGTCATTATATGATATATTATAGAAAAAAGAAATATTTAGGAAGTAGGTGGCGGGGGAAGGCGAGGAAGTAGGTAGGCAAGAGGTAGGCAAGAGGTAGGAAGGGAGGTAGGGTGGGGCGAGGTAAGAAAAAGGAAAGGGTGGGAAGTAAAGTAGGTAATGGAATAAGGGTCGTAATTAGGTCGTAATTAGGTAAGGAGGGAAAGGACGGGGGGAAGAAAGGTTGGGCCCCCATGGGTGTTAGGGGGAGGGTGGAAATGTCTTTTGACACCCGCCCCTGACTCAGCATATTTACAATCCACCCCTACAAAACCAGCCCCAGAACCAAATCGCCCATGAAGTGTCCAGTGATATATATCGATATTTTGAAACCAAAGGAAGGAAGGGGAAGGGGAGAAAAAGAAAGGAAGGAAGGTAGGTGGAAGGAATGTGGAAGGCATGGGGGAAGGTTGGAAGGAAGGGGGAAAAGGGGAAGGGGAAGGTTAAAGGGGAAGGAAGGAAGGAAGGAATGACAACCCAGAAAAAAACCATTTTTCCAGGCTAATAAATTCATGAAGTGCTTATAACTATATATAGAAATCAGAAGGAAGGAAAGGAAGGAGGATGAAAGGAAGGAAAGGGAAATTTTAGGAAGAAAGGTTAAAGGGGAATGTGGAAAGGGGAAGGAAGGTCGGAATGATGACCCAGACACAACAACCATTTTCCAGAAGCATATAGCTTTTCTAGGCACGTGTCCAGGACTGTGTGTTTTTATAGAAACCAGAAGGAAGAAAGGAAGGAAATAAAGGGAAGGAAGGGGAAGGTGGGAGGTGGGGGGTAGGTGGTGGGGGGTGGTGGTGGGGGGTGGGGGGGGGGTGGTTTTAGGTGGTGGGGAAGGAAGGAAGGGGAAGGGGAAGGTAGGGGAAAAAAAGGGGAAGGTAGGAAGGAAAAGAAGGAAGGAAGGTAGGAAGGAAGGGGGAAGGAAGGAAGGAAGGGGTAGGAAGGAAGGTAGGAAGGAAAGGGAAGGAAGGAAGGAAGGTAGGAAGGAAGGTGGAAGGAAGGGGAGGAAGGGGAAGGAAGGAAGGAAGGTAGGAAGGAATGTGGGAAAAAAGGAAGGAATGAGGAAGAAAGGAAGGAATGTGGAAGGAAGGGGAATGACGCCAGACGACCATCAACCAGGATAACCCTCCCTGCCAGCTACTTTTTGAAAAACTGCTCAGAAGAGTTTTTTTGTCGATATACAAAAAACCACAAAAAAGAGACATTCGTTTTATGTGTGAGGAATAAAACACCACGGGGAAAAGTTCCAAAGCTGCAGAACTTTTTGAACATGTCCAGTGCACTTTTTTATATATACTATAGAACAATAGTAAAAAAATTTTTTTATTGTTTTTTTGAAAAAAGTTTTGTAAACAATATAAAGATACTAATGTTTATGCATTATTGTTTTGGGGTACAAGAATGTATATTAAACATTGCACCATCTTGGCCTCCGGCCCCAAAGTTACGCAAAAAAAGAAAATAGTGAAAAAAAAAAAAAATTAGAATAAAAAACAAAGATGAGTGGAGGAGTCCCGTTTGCCATCCGCTCATTTTTGCCAATTTTTCACCCCCAAAACTCGGAAGTAATGGAAAAAAATTTTTTTAGGATAAAAACAACGAAAATAATTAAATTTTATAAAAAAAAAAATTTTTTTTTTTTTTTTAAATTTTTTAAAAAAAGAATGGACCAGGATTAGGGTTACAGTAAATTTTAAATCCCCCAAACTTATTATTTGTACAAATTTGCTTTTTTGTGCAACCATAGTACAAGATAAAAAAATTAGAAGAGGAAAGGGGGAAAAATGGAAAAGACAAAGAAATTCAAAAAGGGGGTTAGCTTTAAATTTAAAAAAAAAGATTAAACCGGGAAAAGTATGTTGATGGTGATAATAATAATAAAATATAATTAATAAAGCTCTGGAGTAAAAAAAGTTTTTTCGATAGGATTGGTAGTGACTTTAACCCCCATGGGTCGGGGCCCCTTAGTTTACGAAAAAGGGTTTGGGGCCGATTAGAAAACCCAAATTCCCCCCAAAAACAGAAAATGTCTGGGTCAGGCATAAAAAACCCCCCCCGAAACCGAAAATGAAAAAAAACTGACATTTTTCGTTAAAAAAAGGCTTTTTCGGGATGGATTTATTATGTATTCTCTTTTTCTCATTTATGGGGAAAGGAAGATATATTACAAAAGGATGTTTTTTATTTAACAATGAAAGGACCTTGAAATTGAGCCCCAAAAGGAAAATTTCGATTTTAAGATTTCAAGAGTAAAAATACACCATGCGCCTACATCAACTGGCAAGTCTTATTTCCCTCAAAGTGCTCTGATATTTTTTTACCATTTTTTCAATGATGCAGTTTTTTACATAAAAGTAAATCTTCCTTTTTTTTGAGAATAAAATTAAAATGGAAAGCAAAAAAAAGGAACAGGGGGGCCGGGGGACATATCTAATGAACAGAGAACATGTTTTTTAGTGCCGGGGAAGTCTGCCTTTTTACTTAACCCCCTTTTAAATTACATCATTTAAATTGGAAATTGGAAAATTCCCCTTTTTAACCCCCTTTTGGGATGAATTGGAAAAAAGGGGTTTTTGGAAAAAATCGATGAAGAAATGGAGTTCTAGGAAAGTATAATTTTAGAGATAAAAAATTGAATTTTCGAAAAAGGGGTCGAAGTGGTGAAATCGCCGATGCGTCAGTGTCAAAACCACGAACTTCCCAAAATATTTCCTTAGTTTTTCAAATTTCATAATTTTAGTGGCGATTTTCGGAAAAAAAATTTTATATCATTTAAAGAAAAAAAATTAATTTTTTTTTCCCAAAAAACCACCCGGAAACGTTTCCGAGAAGGCCCTTTTAACCCCCCCAAAAGGGTTAAACACCCAAGGGTTGATTAAATTTTTTTTATTATTAGCATTCTTTCCAGGATTAATAAAAAATTTAAAAACCCCCTGAAAAAAAGGGATGCGATGGAATAATAATAATAATATAAAAAAAAAATATTGTTGGGGTTTTTAAAAACCAACCAAACCCGGGGAAAAAAACGATGACATTTAAACCCCTTCCAATGATTAAAATTTTTTTTTTTTATGATTTTTTTAAATGAAGGGACGTTAGCCATTTCTGTAGTTCTTTGTATTGTTTACTCCCCTTTGTGGGGGGGTTTGTCTGTTGTTTTTAGTAATGCGGACGACCAGTGTCCATGCTCCCCCAAAGGAGTTAAAAGCACGTGATGGGGGCTTTTGCAGTTTTTGATGAACACGGGTTCCAGAGCTGGGCCTGGGGCGGAGTGCATGGGCATGAAACCCCTTTTCAAAGTCATTTCGTCAGGATAATGTCAGGGTTTCGCCTCCAAGTTCGTGGCACTCCAAAAAAATTCATTAGGTTTTCACTTCAGTCTGGTTTTTTTTGGGGGAGTTTAGTAGCTCACCATTTCCTTGCTATCATCTGTGTAGGACCCACCCCGTTTAAGTGGGGGCCCAAACGGGATGTTGTTTCATTTTGATTTGGCATGAAAAGAAATTTTGGGTTTCTTTAAATTTCATTTATGGCTTTTGTTTTCCCTTTTGATTTTAAGACTTTATTTTTAGTTCAATGTTTTTTTTTCTCTGACCGGGCTCCTAGATTTAGATTTTGGGCCCTCCTGTAGCCACTCTTTTTTTCCTCTCTGTATAGGAGCCCTCTCTTTCTAATTTACATCTCCTTTTTCCTTAGGGAATTTGTTTGAGCAAACCCAACCACAGAGTTAATTTGTTCTAGAATAGGTTAGGATCCGTGATGCTTGGGCTATCTTCCCAGTTTATATCTTTTGGGACTTGGTTTATTTCCCACCTTATTTTTTTGTTATTAAAGTTGAATTTGGTGAAGGCCCTTGTGATTTATCATTTTTTGGGTCTGGAGCCCCGCATACATGTCGGGACCTCTATTATGTTGTGATCCGAGTATTTGTTAGGTTTCGAAGAGGGATTTTTTTTTTCCAAAAAGAAAAATTTTTGACTATAATTTTCAGTTTGTAATATATACGTACAGGGGAAACCCTCGAGTTTCCCCCCCCAAGTTTTGGCAATTTTTAGAGGCATTTTTTTAAAATTTTTATCTTGATTTCGAAATTTGAGTTTCGGCCCGACCAGCCCTTCCATTGCCCATGCCCACAAAGACCCCATGCAGGTGGGATAATCTGGCTTTTTTTCCCCGAGTGAAATTCCCCTTGGATTCATCCAAACATTTCACAATAATCCGTTGTTTTTGTGTTTTTGGTTTGAGTGACTGCTAAAAATTTAACCAGGGCCCCCAAAAAAACTTCCTACCCACCCTTTTGAAAAAAAGGGAGAAACACAAAAGAATTGAAGAAAAAAGGGAGAAAATATGAAAGTGGTGTGCGGCCGAGTTTGTGAGAATGGAAAAAAATCAACCATCAGTTCCATCCCAAGAAAAAAAAATCAAAAGGATGTTGAAAAAGGGGTAGATATGCTAACGAAAATAGATCAAAAACAATCAAGATGGAGAAGGGGTTGGGGATAACGAAAATTTTGGACATTTTTTTTTCCCAAGGGTCCAGTGATTTGTTTCCGGGAAAAAAGAAAAAGAAGGGAACCCCCAGAAAAGGTTTTGATATGAAGTCCATGGTGGAGGTTTCCCTTTTCCAAAAATAAAGTCCCCATCTCCCTGTTTTCCATATGCCAACAAGTCTTCAATAAAAGGGATGTAAATGGATTTTAGATGTTTATGGAATGTTTATTTATCTATTTAATTAGTCATTTAAAAATTATATGTCTTTTTAATTTTTTTTAATGTAAAAAATAGTTATTCTTCAAAAAAAATTTTTTTAATATTTTGGGGGCTCAAAAATTAATTATTTTCATTTTTTTTATAAAAACCTTTTACTTTCAACAATTTGTTTTTAACAAACTGATTATGGCAAATTGGGTTTCCCCATTTCTAGACAATAGTAAATGACCAAGGCAAGGAAAATGTTCACCTGTCAGGGTTGGACTGAGTACTATTTTGACCAAAATTATGCAAGAAAGATTGGCATGAAATCACAAGAAATATTATAAATTGTAATTTTCAAAATAAAAAACTATAAATTAAAATAAAACGGAAAAAAAAGGATATTAACACTTCTGCAAGCGGCAGGTCTCGTTTGCCACCCGGTGACATCCATCGCCAACTTACGGCTTTCCAATACTGGGCCTAAATTTTTTTTTTCTTATAAACGAAAATTGCCCCTTTAATTTAAAAATTTTTTTTTTTTTAAAATATTTGGAGCGCTGGGGGGTGAACGAGATCTAGGTTTAGACAGTTTGGTTAACAGGGTGTGTCAGAACTGGGGTTCAGTAATCACCGCCAGGTTAAGAAACTGATCCTCTCCAAAAACAGAAGAAAAAGGGTGGATTATGCAAAGAAATACTTCAAATCCTCAACAGTGGTCTGAAGTATGATTTGGAGTGATGAAGCAACCCACCATCTGTAACCATGGGGGGAAAGTCCGGGCCCCAAAAGGGGGCCGAAAACCCTTTTACACCTGTGGGACCACCAAACACCCAGACTCGCCATGGATGGGGTTTTCAGTGCTCAGGTTTTAAATCATTGTGTTTCCCCAAAAACCAGTATATGAACCAGTATAATTTCATGTCAGTAATATGTATACCTTGTGTATGTATTACAGTATAATCCCCCAGACGTTACATGTGCCCTTGTTATTTGGGACGTCAACCCCCGCCTGGGGTCTATCAGACCTCGCTCTCACTCCGGCCAAAAAGCTGGACAGCGTGGGGGTCCCTCCTCCCCCCCCATGAATATGTTACCACTCCCCTGGGTTTACCCTTTGTCTCCCTTTTTTATCCCCAAACCCCAAAAGATATAATTACCTGGATTTGCTGTGTAAAATTTTACCTGGGGCGTTTGACAAGTGGGGGGTCTTTTTTTAAGCAGGACGGTGCACCGGTCATCCCCAAAATCTGTAGTTCAGTGGCTTAAGGACTGGAAGGGGGTTTTCAATGACGGGCAAGGAAATTTCCCCCGATAAACCTATTGAAAACCCTTTGGTCAATAGTGAAATGAAGTTTCTGGGCAAGGATATTAGTTCCCCCCCCAAGCGGGATCTCAATGGGCATGGAATATATACCCCCCAAACCCACAAGAACTTGGGTCTTCCTACACTGCTGGGGGACGGATTAAGCGAAAAAATGCAGCAGTAAGTTTTAAAAACCTCAGTAAGTGTGCAAATATATATTATAATCTTTCATGGTATGTGTTTCTGTTTTGGTATGTGTGGGGGGGGGCAGCATAATGTCATTACTTAAACTATTTGTACTGTACAATCCCTGGTGAGCAGTATTTTCCCCAAAAATATATCGTGATTTGTGTTTTGGGGATTCCGTTCGTGATTTTGTGTTTGCACTTTTTTGGCGTTTTTCCCCGTGTATCAGTCGAACCAGACCTGTCCCAAATTGCGGGCCCTTCCGCGCGGATGCCAGTCTACGTTGTTTACCAATAAAGAAAATTACCCAGATTTTTTAAAAATTTACAATAAATTTGTTGTGTTTATTGCTGGTTTTGTGATTATCCCCGGAAATAAGTCACCAGGGTCCAAGGCTTCCCGTGGCATTCATGCAGGGGTGTACATTCATGGGGGTAGCATTCATGCAGGGGGTGTAGCATTCATGGGGGGTGTAGCATTATGCAGGGGGTGTAGCATTTATGCAAAATGTGCATTCATGCGGGGGTGTACATTCATGCAGGGAGGTACAGGCATTCAGGGAGTGAGCAGGCATGCAGGGGGTGTGAAAGGAATGGGAGTGTAGCGGAAGGCAGGGAGTGCAGGGGGAAAGGGGGAGTATAGCAGGAAGGGGGGAGGTGCAGGAGGCAGGGGGGTGTAGCAGAAAAGGGAGGAGTGGGGATTCCCTTCCAAACACTAAGCCCTCCCTCACTCTCCTATCTTCCAGATGCCCGCAACTCTTTATAAAGGTGAAATGTTATTTTAAATGTTTAATTATAAATTTTTCTTTTTTTAATTTTTTTGTGTATAAAACATAGTATTTATTATTTAAAAAAAGAATTTTTGTGAATATTTTTGGGTGGAAAGGTTAATTTATTTACATTATTTTTATGGGAAATAAGGTTTTTTTTAAAGGATTAGCCCAAACATGAAGGACCACTGTAATAATAAACCATGCATATAAAAACTTTAATATACACGTATTCTTTAAAATAATTTATATGTACATGTTTTCAACATTCTTATAAATAATAATGAAGTCATAGACCTGTCCTTTGCTTCACAGCATAATCATCCTGCCACTTCCCCTCACTTTACAAAAATCTTGTCCTTTCACTTCAATGCAAAATCAAAATAGCAACAAGTTTCTCACTGTCAAACCTCGGGGGTGTGGCATCACTGATTGTTGGGTTTTCCCTGAGACTTTCCATGCTGTGGTAACATTTTTATTGGCTGCTTCCCCATGTAGTCCAGGTTGGGAAACTCTTTGGCCTTGCTCAGAAATTCTTTTTCATGTCTTACTACCCGTGGAGCAGGGGTTGATTGATGTACTAGCACTACATCCCACCTGGGAAATGAAGGCGTTTTCTAAAAAAACAACTCCTATGGTATGCAACAAGGATCATTAATAAATAAAAAAAAAAAAATTTAACAGACTTGACTCAAAATTTTTTGTTGGAAAACATTCAGAAAAAAAAGTCTTTTAAAAAAATAAAATGCCCAAATTTAAAATAAAAGGGAAAAAACACTCATCATTCAGATTTAATGAATTTTAATGGACACCCTAGGTGTCACTGTATTTTGTAGAGATAACATCCTTGGTCCTGCACTTTAAAAGGGGTCTGGGATAGTGACAGTTGGGAGGGGCTTATTTTCAGCTGTCAAACTGGCGCCTCTGCAAAGACAGTGATTATGTTGAGTGAGGTGAAAATTTGAATGATGATAAAAAATATTTTCTTTTGTGGGTTTTCTTTTTTTTTGGGTCACCCTGCCTCGGTGGGAGCGGCCCTTGTTTAAAAAAAAAAAAAACATCCTGCCAAGTGTTCAAACAAAGCCTGTAATTGTTTTTCAAAGGTAGGATTGTGGGGTTTTTGTCTCATAAAATCAAGATTTCAGGTATGTCTTGCTACTTTATTTCATTTAAATCACACCACACATGATGTACAAGCAAAAATATATATATATATATACACACACACCCCCCCAGGGTTTTTTTAATTTTCTTACTAGTTCTTGTTCTTGTTTATTTTTCTTATCTCAATGGGGGAAATAGAACA
>WNWK01025357.1:0-28650 GCA_009830355.1 Cherax destructor | reverse complement strand
AAAAAAAAAGGAAGGGGGGGGCCCGGCCCGAAAGTGGGGGTGGGCCCGGAAGTGGGGGTCGCCCGGAATTTTGGGGGGAGGGCCCGGAAGGGGGGGTGACGGGAAGGGGGGGGTGACCAAGGGGGGTGCCCGGAAGGGGGGGTGACCGGAAGGGGGGGGGGGGGTTTGGTGTTTTGGACCCCGCCATTTTTGGCGTATATATATATATATATATATATATATATATTATATATATATATATATATATATATATATATATATATATATATATATATATTTTGTCTTTGGATTGGGTAAAACGGGATTTTGGCTTAAATAAACGCTCATCTTGCCATATAAGACCAGCGAATATTTTTTATGCAATAATTTCGCCAAAATCATTTTTGAACATAACAAAAAAATATATTTAATTGTGTTTGTTTATTATTAAATTAATGTTAACGTATCTAAAATATATTTAGTTGGGTTAGGCTAAATTAAATTGCGCTTGTTGTAATAAGGTTAGGTAGGTTTTCAAAGTTTTTCTTGGTACAAAATTATAAATTCTTACATTAACATAAATGAAAAAAATATATCTTTAAACGTATAAGAGAAAATTTTAGAAACGTCTTAATTTTAGATGAGTTCTTGCTAATTGACCAGTTTTACCTAATCGGCACGGCATATATATATATAAATATATATATGTCGTGCCGATTAGGTAAACTTGCGATTTTGGCTTAAATAGCAACGCTCTTCTTGCCATATAAGACAAGTGAAAATTTGTGTATGCAATAATTTCGCCAAAATCATTCTGAACATAACGAAAAAAATATATTTCATTGTGTTTGTTTATTATTAAATTAATGTTAACGTATCTAAAATATATTTAGTTGGGTTAGGCTAAATTAAATTGCGCTTGTTGTAATAAGGTTAGGTAGGTTTTCAAAGTTTCTCTTGGTACAAAATTATAAATTCTTACATTAACATAAATGAAAAAATATATCTTTAAACGTATAAGAAAATTTTAGAAAGGACTTTATTTTAGATGAGTTCTTGCTAATTGACCAGTTTTACCTAATCGGCACGACATATATATATATATATATATATATATATATATATATATATATATATATATATATATATATATATATATATATATATATAATCAATGCGAGTGCAAACAATCCTCCCAGAAGTCACTACTATCACTCCATCCAACAGTACCCTCCTGGGAGCACCGCTGGGTCACCACGCCATCGACACTGTCCTCAAGGACAAAGTGAATGACCTGAAAAGAATGGAGGAGAGAATAAGTGATCTTGATGCCCATGATGCCCTGTATCTCCTCACAAGGTGTCTTACTATGCCAAGACTCACTTACTTCCTGAGGTGCGCACCCTCTTTTGAAAACCCAACACTTGACGAGTATGACGCACACCTGAGATCAACCTTCAAGAAGGCACTGAATCTGTCACTAGAGGATCAGCAATGGGAGCAGGCAACCCTCCCAGTGCGACTTGGAGGTATAGGGGTGCGCAAAGCAAGGCATGTAGCGTTACCTGCATTTCTGTCATCGTGTTTGGCCTCCTGTGGATTAGTCAAGAGGATTGTCCCTGAACGTTTGAGAGGTGTGGTGGGAGCTCAAGACCCCAAGTTCATTGAAGCAGCAGTGCAGTGGGACATCATGGCAGACTCCTCCAGTAGACCAGCTCCTCCCAAAGAGCACAAACAGTCCCACTGGGACAAACCGACCATGGAAAAAATTTCCAACACAATGCTCACCAACGCTTCAGGAAAGGACAAAGCTCGTCTCCTAGCGGTGAGGGCACCACACTCAGGAGATTTCCTTCTTGCTGTTCCCAATTCCTCTCTGGGCACTCGACTCGACCCACAGGCTATTCGGATTGGTGTTGCTCTTCGCCTAGCCGCCCCCATACTCACCGAACATAGGTGTATTTGCGGCAGGGCGACGGCTGATCAATTCGGACTTCATGGTCTAGTGTGTCACACATCAGAAGGGAAGTATGCTAGACATGAGGAGGTCAATGACATCATAAAGAAGCCTCGCCACAGCCCGTTGCCCAGCTCAACAGGGAACCCCAAGTGCAGAGGTCTGATGGAAGTCAAAAGCGTCCTGATGGAGCCACCATGCTACCCTGGAAGGATGGTAAGCAGATTGCTTGGGACTACACCTGTGCTGCCACATTGGCAGACACCTACCTGCCACACTCCTTAGCCGAAGGGGTGGAGCTGCCAGCCACAGGGAGATCCAGAAGACCCGCAAATATGAAGACCTTCCCTCTTGCTATAACTTCATCCCAATAGGGTCGGAGACCATGGAGCATGGGGCAAGTGTGCTCTAAAGTTTCTCAAGGAGCTGGGTGGAAAACTCATCATAGAAACCAAGGACCACAGGGCGACCAGCTTCCTCTTTCAGAGACTCAGTGTTGCGATCCAGAGGGAAATACCTGCAGTATTCTGGGCACGCGGCCCACTGCCGGGGAGTTGGACGAAGTATTTGACATGTAGCTCTGAGTTGTTATCTATGTTGTTTTACTCCCCATTGTATTTTGTCTTGAAATAAAGTTTGTAAAAAAGATGGGGTGGTAGGGAAGTGGAATATTCAAATAGCTTCAGAAAGAAATCTAAATATTCTTCCTTGAAGTCTTTTTATCCACTTCTCCGAGGCAATGGTCCCACAATTGACACCAGAGGTGGACCCCATCCTATATATATATATATATATATATATATATATATATATATAAATATATATATATATATATATATTAAATACATACATCACTAATATAAATAGGTATGAAAGGAAAGTAAGTCAGTTGGTATAATGTGCCAGTTTCAGCTGAAAAGCTAGAACCTATAATAGAAAAGAAAGATATCCAGATAGTGTTTGATGGTGTTGAAAGAGAATGTGTAGACAGGGCAAAAGAAAAGCTGTTTATCAGTCAGCATGACCTGGTAGTCTGTGCAGTGAAGTTAGTGTACATTCAGCAGCGGTGCAGTGAAGTTAGTGTACATTCAGCAGTGGTGCAGTGAAGTTAGTGTACATTCAGCAGCGGTGCAGTGAAGTTAGTGTACATTCAGCAGCGGTGCAGTGAAGTTAGTGTACATTCAGCAGCGGTGCAGTGAAGTTAGTGTACATTCAGCAGCGGTGCAGTGAAGTTAGTGTACATTTAGCAGGGGTGCAGTGAAGTTAGTGTACATTTAGCAGGGGTGCAGTGAAGTTAGTGTACATTTAGCAGGGGTGCAGTGAAGTTAGTGTACATTTAGCAGGGGTGCAGTGAAGTTAGTGTACATTTAGCAGGGGTGCAGGGCGTATACTAAACTGTTATTATGGTGCTCTAGAAATGTTATTACCTTGTACACTTCTACTTCAACTTGGAGTGTGTGTAGGATGAATTATTTTTTTTTCACGATCTGCAGTATGGCACAAATTTTTCATAATCCCATTATAGCAGGAAGTTTTATTGGTTGGGTAATTGCATTGTACTACATAGGATGGTGTGCATTTTTTAAAAACTGAAAGGGTTAATATCAATTAGGTTTTATTCGAAAAAAATTTAATCAGTTTTATAAATTTTCTTGGAAAATATTTGTGTAATCTTATAATAATGATATATATGAAATTTTATTTACATCTTGATGATATTATTGAGAAATTCTTAATTTTAATTAAAATCTTGTTGTCCATTATACAATATACCACAGAGCAACAAGGCTTTAAATAGAATAATAAACTATTCAATAAATCCATTGAAGCCTCTACCTTCCCATCAATTCTCAAAATAGCTAGGGCCACCCCTATCCACAAAGGAGGTGATCAAACAGACTTGAATAATTATTGACCAATTTCTAATTTATCACTGCTTTCTGAAATCTTCGAAAAATTAATTCATAGACAAATCTATTCCTACCTCGTCTCACACAAAGTACTCAACCCCTGTCAATTTGGATTCAGGACCAACAAAAGCACAAACGATGCTGTTATACACATGTTAGAGTTAATATACACCGCACTTGAGAAGAAAGAAGTCCCACTCTAGACAACATACTCCACCAATATTCAAAAGTTTAAAACTACTCACCGTAAAGAACATTCATACTTATTCTTGTGCCTACTACATACATAAAACTCTACACTCTAATATAAAACCTCCGCTCAAAATTCTCCTCACCAACTTTAATAGGACCCACGACCACAACACAAGACACAGATCACTTTTTGATATACCTCGAGTCCATATCAACCTATGTAAAAATTCTGTGCACATAAAGGGCCCCAGAATCTGGAATTCATTACCAGTAAATATTAAGATAACCTTGTCTGAAAATCAATTTAAGACTCTTCTCAAAAACCACCTACTCACCCAAAACTAAATACTCATACTGTAAACTACCTTCAAAAATGCTCAATATTATTTTCCTATAAGACAATTTAAATTTTTAACTAATATTTAACTATTATGTTACCCCCTACAACCCAAACCTAAATATACTCATACTATAAATTACTTTAAAAAATGCTCAATGTTATTTTCCTTAAGATAATCTCAATTTTATATTAACATCCTTCTAAACACTTGTTACAATTTAATATCATCATATTGTAATTTTTAACAGTATAATATCATCATATTGTAATTTGAAATCAAATATATAACTAGAATAAATTCAATCAATCCTCTAATATTTGTACATAGTCTATAAGTCATTAGATTAAGCTGCCCCTAATGCCATGACATGTCAGTGGCTCTCCTTGCACTTCAGTTTACGATTGTAACTACCAATATCAATGTAAATCTGCCATGAAATAAAATTCACTTTACTTTTACTTTACTTTACACTCACAACTGGCTCTTCCTCACTCCTACAAGATGTAATTCCTCCTTTCTCTTTTCACATTGCTTCACAACTCTCTTACCCTCCCCTTTTCTCTCCATATACTCCTCCCTCCTTGCATCACTTCTACTTTGTAAAAACAATCATATACTAAATTTTTCTCTCTTATCTTTACATAATCATTCTGCCAATCGCTCTTCTTCCCTCTCGCACCCACTTTCCTGTAACCACAAACTTCTGCTGAACACTCTAACATTACATTTTAAATTTACCCCATACATCTTCTACCCTATTTCCGATACTCTCACTAGCCCTTCTATTCTCCAGTAGTTGTTTATATCTTACCCTAACTGCCTCTTCTTTTAGTTTATAAACCTTCACCTTTCTCTTACTTGCTGCTTCAATTTTCCTTGTATCCCATCTACCTTTTACTCTCACTGTAGCTACAACTAGAAAGTGATCTGATATATCTGTGGCCCCTCTATAAACATGTACATCCCCAAGTCTACCCAACAGTCTTTTATCTACCAATACGTAGTCAAACAAACTACTGTCATTACGCCATATATCATGTCTTGTATGCTTATTTATCCCCTTTTTCTTAAAATATGTATTATCTATAACCAAACCCCTTTCTATGCAAAGTTCAATCAAAGGCTCCCCTTCATCATTTACACCTGGCACCACAAACTTACCTACCACACCTTCTCTACCAACTGAGACAGCAAACAGACTTAATGTTTTCTTCTCCACCACAGGAAAGAATCTAGCGAGTAAAATCCCAAGCTCGAACACCCGTCCAACAGACTACCTCACCAACACCTACCTAAATACATTATTCCTAGCTCCTACCAACCCAACTGAAGTCTCGCTCATAATCAACACCCTTAAAAACAAAGCAGGAGACATAAACAGCTTACCACCTTTTATGTACAAAAAAGCTTCACAGGTACTGTCACCAATAATAGCAACACTATTCAATAAATCCATTGAAGCCTCTACCTTCCCATCAATTCTCAAAATAGCTAGGGTCACCCCGATCCACAAAGGAGGTGATCAAACAGACTTGAATAATTATAGACCAATTTCTAATTTACCACTTCTTTCTAAAATCTTCGAAAAATTAATTCATAGACAGAATGGAGCGAACTCTTCCACACAATAAATTACAGTCGGAGTCCCTCAAGGAAGTGTCCTGGGGCCACTCCTATTCTTCATTTACATAAATGACCTACCGAATGCATCACAACTACTAAAACCCATATTATTTGCAGATGACACAACATATGTCTTCTCTCATCCAAATCCAGTCATACTGGCCAACACTGTTAATGCCGAATTACAGAAAATATCTACATGGATGACGACTAACAAGCTTACTCTCAATACTGACAAGACCTACTTCATACAGTTTGGAAACAAAGCCACAAATGTTCCACTTAACATAATGCTCAATGGTTCACCCATCACAAGACTCACAGAGGGAAAATTCCTAGGAATCCACCTTGACAGTGGCCTTAAATTCCAAACACACATACAACAAATTTCCAAGAAAATCTCAAAGACAGTAGGCATATTATCAAAGATTCGCTATTATGTGCCTCAATCAGCTCTCCTTACACCATATCATTCACTTATCTACCCTTATCTCACCTATGGAATCTGTGCATGGGGATCAACAACATTAAATCACCTCAGACCACTCATAACCCAGCAAAAGGCTGCAGTCAGAATGATAACAAATTCCCACTCTAGACAGCATACTCCATCCATTATTCAAAAGCCTAAAACTACTCACCGTAAAGAACATTCACACTTATTTTTGTGACTACTACATACATAAAAGTCTACACTCAAATATAAACCCTACTCTCAAAATTCTCCTCACCAACTTTAATAGGACCCATGGCCACAACACAAGACACAGATCGCTTTTTGATATACCCCGAGTCCATATCAACCTATGTAAAAATTCTATGCACATAAAGAGCCCCAGAATCTGGAATTCATTACCAGTCAATACTAAGATAACCTTGTCTGAAAATCAATTTAAGTCTCTTCTCAAAAACACCTACTGACCCTAAACTAGATACTCATAACTGTAAACTACTTTAAAAAATGCTCAATATTATTTTCCTATAATATAATTTCAATTTTTACTAACATGTTACTATGTAACACCCTACTCAAGCCCAAACTAAATACTACTCATATTATAAATTACTTTCAAAAATGCTCAATGTTATTTTCCTTAAGATAATCGCAATTTTTTATTACCATCCTCCTAAACACTTGTTACAATGTAATATCATCATATTGTAATTTGAAATCAATTTTATAACTAGAAAAAACTCAATCAATTTCTCTAATATTATGTACGTAGTCTATAAGTCATTAGATTAAGCTGCCCCTAATGCCATGACATGTCAGTGGCTCTCCTTGCACTTCAGTTTATGTTTGTAACTACAAATATTTCTGTACAATTTGCAACGAAATAAAATTTTCTTTACTTTAGCATTTAGGTCCCCTACCACAATTACTCTCTCACTTGGTTCGAAAGATCCTACACACTCGTTTAACACCTCTCTCTCTCTCTCTTCTCTTCTCCAGGTGCATAAACATTTATTATGACCACATTTTCGCATCCGATCTTTATTTTAATCCACATAATCCTTGAATCTATACATTTATATTCCTTTTTCTCTTTCCATAACTGATCTTTCAACATTATTGGTACCCCTTCCTTAGCTCTAACTCAATCAGATATTCCTGACTTAATCCCATTTATTTCTCCCCACTAAAACTCTCCTACCCCCTTCAGCTTTGTTTCGCTTAGAGCTAGGGCATCTACCTTCTTTTCATTCATAACATTAGCAATAATTTCTTTCTTATCATCTGCACTACATCCACCCACATTCAAACATCCCAGCTATATAAATATTTTTGTTTTCTCGTTTTTAGTAGTTCATACAAGAGAAGGGGTTACTAGCCCATTTCTTCCGGCGTTTTAGTTGCCTCCTTCGACACGCATTGCTTACGGATTTTTTTTCTACTTTCTCATGGAGAATAAGGGAAATGAAGAACAAGAACTATTAAGAAAAAAGAAGAAATACCTAGATATGTGTATGTATATATATGTATGTGCATGCCTGTGTAGTGTGACCTAAGTGTAAGAAGAAGTAGCAAGATATACATGTTATCCAGATTGTTTATGAGACAGAAAAAAGACACCAGCAATCCTACCATCATGTAAAAACAATTACAGGTTTCTGTTTCACATTCACTTGGTAGAACACTAGTACCTCTCTGGGTGGTTGCTGTCTATCAGCCTACTACCTAAGATTATTATTATTATTAATTATTATTATTATTATTATTATTATTATTATTATTATTATTATTATTATTATTATTATTATTATTATTATTATTTTTATTAAAGAGGATGGAGTAAGTCGGTCTTGAGCCAGATGTAGTATGGTATTTGGAGTAGTATGTGATAATGCTCTCGATCCGAAGAATCGGAGATAAGTGTGGTTGTGTTAGCAGTTAGTTTAGGGGTTCTTTAAATCGAGGAGTAGTTGGTTATCATGGTGTTCTGTGTTTCTTGTTTCTGAGGCGCTGTGTAAGTGTATTAATGTATATAAGTGAATGTGTAAGTGTGTATAAGCGTGCATATGTATGAGTATGTATAAATGTGTGTTTATACATGTCTATGAGTGTATAAGTGTGTATTAATGTGTATAAGTGTGTGTGTAAAATGTATAAATTTATATAATTGTGCATGAGTGTGTGTATTACTGTATATGAGTGTGTATAAGCGTTTGTATAAAAGTATGTTTATCGGTATTTGTTTAAATCTTAGAGTATATATGTATGTATAAGTGTGTAATAATTTGTATAAGTGTGTGGATATAAGTATATATAAATGTGTATAAGTGTGCATGGGGTAAGTGTGAGTATGTATAAATTGTGTATATGACCGTGAGTGTGTGCTTTGCGTGTACAGGTACTCACCTAGTTGTGGTTGCAGGGGTCGAGTCAAAGCTCCTGGCCCCGAGTGTGAGTGTGTATAGGTGTGTATGTGCATAAGTGCGTTGGAGTGTGTGTGTGTGTGTGTGTACGCACCTATTTGTGGTTGAAGAGGTCGATTCACAGCTCCTGGCCCCGCCTTTTCACTGGTCGCTACTAGGTCACTCTTCCTGCTCCATGAGCTTTATCATACCTCTTCTTAAAGCTATGTATGGATCCTGTCTCCACTACATCACTTCCCAGACTATTCCACTTCCTGACAACTCTGTGACTGAAGAAAAATTTCCTAACATCCCTGTGATTCATCTGAGTCTTCAACTTCCAACTGTGACTCCTTGTTGCTGGTCCCATCTCTGGAACATCCTGTCTCTGTCCACCTTGTCGATTCTTCTCAATATTTTATGTCGCTATCATACCCCTCCCCCTATCTCTCCTGTCCTCCAGTGTCGTCAGGTCGATTTCCCTTAACCTCTCCCCGTAGGACATGCCCCTTAGCTCCGGGACTAGTCTTGTTGCAAACCTTTACATTTTCTCTAATTTCCTTATGTGCTTGGCTACGTGTGGGTTCCAAACTGGTGCTGCATACTCCAATATAGGCCTAACGTACACATTGTACAGGGTCCTGAACGATTCCTTATTGAGATGTCGGAATGCTATTCTTATGTTTACTAGGCGCCCGTATGCTGGAGCAGTTATTTGGTTGATGTGCACCTCAGGAGATGTGCCCTGTGTTACACTCATCCCAAGATCCTTTTCCTTGAGTGAGGTTTGTAGTCTCTGGCCGCCTAGACTGTACTCTATTTGCGGTTTTCTTTACCCTTCCCCAATCTTCATTGCACTTGGCGGGAATGAACTCCAGGAGCCCGATGCTGGACCAGGCATGCAGCCTGTACAGATTCCTTTGAACATCTGCCTGGTCCTCGTCCGATTGAATTCTTCTCATCAACTTCACATCATCTGCAAACAAAGACACTTCTGAGTATATTCCTTCTGTCATGTCGTTCACATATACCAGAAACAGCACCGGTCCTAGGACTGACCCCTGTGGAACCCCGCTCGTCACAGGCGCACACTCTAACACCTCGTCAAGTACTATGACTCGCTGTTGTCTTCCCGATAGGTATTCTCTGATCCATTGCAGTGCCTTCCTTGTTATCCCTGCCTGGGCCTCCAGCTTTTTCATTAATCTCTTGCATGGAACTGTGTCAAACGCCTTCTTACAGTCTAAGAAAATGCAATCTACCAACCCCTCTCTCTCTCTCTCTCTTTCTCTCTCTCTCTCTCTTATCTTACTGCTGTCAGCCTGTCATAAAACTCCAATAGGTTTGTGACACAGGATTTCCCTTCTCTGAAACCGTGCTGGCTGTTGTTGATAAGCTCATTTCTTTCTAGGTGCTCCACCACTCTTCTCCTGACAATCTTCTTCATGACTTTGCATACTATTCCTATCAGTGACACTGGTCTGTAGTTTAATGCTTCATGTCTGTCTCCTTTTTTTTAAAAATTGGGACTTCATTTTCTGTTTTCCATTCCTCAGGTAGTGGCCCTGTTTCGATAGATGTGTTAAAGATTGTTGTTAGTGGTACACATAGCGCCTGTGCTCCCTCTCTCAGGATCTATGGAGAGATGCTTAGCAGCCTCTTCACTTCTTCCTCGATTGTATGTATTGTGTCCAACACTTGATGGTGTACTCTACCTCTCCGTCCTTCTGGAGTTCCTTCTGTCTCCTATGTGAACACTTCTTTGAATCTCATGTTGAGCTCCTCACTTACATAGTGATCGTTTCTTGTGATCTCCCCTCCTTCCTTCCTCAGCCTGATTACCTGGCCCTTGACTGTTGTTTTCTTTCTGATGTGGCTGTATAACAGCTTCTGGTCAGATTTGGCTTTCACCGCTATTTCATTTTCGTATTGTCGTTGGGCCTCCCTTCTTACCTGTTCATTAGTGGGTTTAATTCTTTAGTGAATTCACGTACTGACATAGATGAGATAGCTAAGTTCAATTATCTCAGATATCTCGTGAAAGGTGAACCCTATGAACTGATTAAATCATTTCCGGTGGTCAAAGGCAATTATGCTCTAGCCTTACGTGTCTTAGCAGATAATTATCTTGATGCTGACAAAGCCAGGGTTAGACATGCAGTCTTAATATCAAGCTTGAAACCACCCAAACATTGTCTTTCAGACTTACAGTCATTTAGGATCACATTAGACAATAGTCTCAGAACTCTAGGAGTTAAATATGATCTAAGGCAATGTGATTGGTTTATCAGTGGTATTATACAAGATAAACTGTTAACACAAACCATTGAACGTTTAAATATTATGTTCAATAAACGCTATTTCACTTGTGAAGAAATTAGCAATGGTTTACAAACAATAGTCTCATGCATGCAAGCAACGAGACAAGATGAGAAATCCACCAATCCTGTTGTGGATAATAAACCTTCAACTCAGTACAAAAAGAGTGTACCTACTCCCACTAAACCACGGAATGGGAAACCCCATGTAGGCACTTATCAAGCTGTGAACACAACAGACAGTAAACAGACTGTCACACATAAACGTACTCCAAAATGTGTACTTTGTGATGGAACACATTGGGCACAGTATTGCATTCAATACACAACAATGGAGGCACGGAAACAACGTGCTCAACAGCTGAAAAGGTGCACTAAGTGTTTAGGTGAACACAAGGGAGGTAAATGCTCACTGAAGAAGTGTTTTAAATGCAAGGGAATGCATCATACAGCATTATGCCCAAGCACTTATGCTGAACAACCGACTTCCACAGAGTCAGGAAGTCAACAAACAACAGCATTAAATGTGAGAGATAAGTCTAAATCGACTGCTCTCCCAATAGCTCGAGTAGAGTTATCCCATAAATTACACAAAACCAATGTGCTAACATTATTTGATCAAGGATCACAAAGGTCTTTCATAAGACGAACAGTGTTGCAAAAACTGAATAAGCAACCCCATGCCAAAATACAGTTAGAAATAGCTGGATTTTTCCAAAGTTCTGGTAAGCAGAAATATGACCTAGCCAGATTCACTGTTGGTCTAGGAAACAGGAAAAAAACAGTAGAAGCTGTGGTAGTCGATGATTTGCCTAAGTCAGTGCAGATCCGGGGATTGAGAGATACAGTTGCAGCACTGAAGGCGGCCAAGGTCAAGTTAGCCTGTCCTGACATACAGACGGACACAATTAGTCCAATTGATTTAATATTGTGGAAAATATAGTAAGTAAACATGATGTTCACTTGCTGAAAACAGCTGGAGGCCATATGATATGTGGTCCAATTCCCTCTCAAAACGGGAAAGAAGCTGAAATTGATTCAGTAGAAAATGTACTAGTTACAAGAATAACTGCTGATCATGTACCACAACAAAAATTATCATTACTGGAAGAAATGAATGAACCAGTTGATAAGTTGTGGGATTTAGATGCGATAGGTATAGATGTAAATAAACCAAGCCCACAGGAGTCTGAGACTTATAACCAATATTTGGACACTGTCAAATATGAAGATGGACAGTATTGGGTTAGGTTACCATGGGAATTATATCCACCACATCTACCTAGCAATTATCGCATGGCTTTCGGACAAATGAAAGCACAAATACATGAGCTCAGGAAGAATCCAGAGCTGCTGACTGTCTATGATAATATCATACAAGAACAGTTAGACAATAAATTCATTGAGGAAATAGTCGAAGATAAGTTGAAGAAAGATGCTCATTATCTACCGCACCACGGAGTCATGAAAAATTCTGAAACCACTCCACTACGTGTTGTATACAATTGCAGCGCACGTGCAAATAAAGATGTAGCAAGCCTTAATGACTGTCTGATGACTGGACCCTCACTAACTGAGAAGCTTGGAGACGTGCTTATGAAATTTCGCACAAATCCATATGCCTACACGGCTGATATTTCCAAAGCTTTCTTAAGAGTAGGACTACAAGAAATAGATAGAGATTATACTCGATTCTTGTGGCCAGAAAATCCACATGATCCTCAAAGTCCTGTGAAAACTTATCGTTTCAAGTCAGTATTATTTGGTGCAACATCCTCTCCATTCTTACTAGAAGCTACTCTTAATACACATTTGAAGAAATCTGAAAGTCCTTTCAAAGAAATCTTAAAGAAAAGTTTCTATGTGGACAATCTTCAAGGTATTGTGAATAAAGAGGAGGATTTGAAATCCTTATACAGAGAAGCTAACAAGGAGATGAAAGAAGCAAATATGCCTCTAAGGATGTGGAATACTAATTCAAATAAATTAAGGGAACTTATCAAAGAAGATTTCCCTGAAGCTGAAATTCCTGAATGCAACAACATGCTTGGACTTAATTGGAACACACAGGAAGACACTTTGAGTCTCAAAAGGATAACCAATAAATCAAGCAGTACACTCACTAAACGTAGTTTACTGTCAGAGGTATCACAATGTTTTGATCCTCTAGGACTCGTCTCACCAATTACCATAAAAGGTAAAATGCTTGTGCAAGAAGCATGGAAGCTCAAAATAGGTTGGGATGAGAACTTGCCTCAAGAAATGAGTCAAGAATGGGATGAAATATCCAAGGAGTTTAAACAACTTCATCAAATTAAATTTCCCAGACAAATAGGTCAAGAGGGAAACAAGTACACATTACATGTGTTCTGTGATGCGTCAACCAGAGGTTATGGCGCTGTAGCTTACATGAGTAACGCTTAAGGAAGTACTTTAATTACTTCAAAGGCCATGGTTGCACCCTTGAAGGTCAGAACAGTACCACAATTGGAACTGACAGCACTCTATGTAGGTACAAAATTAGCTGTCTATCTCAACAAAGTACTTGATAATCTCACTATTGAAAAAACTGTGATCTGGAGTGACAATGAAGCAGTTCTCCAGTGGTTAAGAAATAATAAGAGTAAGTTGGTCTATGTACAGAATAGAGTAGCAGAAATAAGAGAGATGCAGAGAGACTATGTCTTTCTCCACGTCTCTACACAAGAGAAACCAGCTGACATGTTGTCACGTGGTGTCCCACTCAAGAAATTTGTGGATAATAAATTATGGCTCCACGGACCTAACTGGCTCTCTAGTGAAAATAACTGGCCACAGCAAAAGGCTTACATTATGCCAGAAGAAACAGTCTGTTTGAACACAGCAGAAATAATCTGTTTAAATACTGCAGACACAAAAGAAATAGTCATTGATGGATCTAAATACTCATCTTTGGGTAAACTCTTAAGAGTTACAACTCTTGTCTTTAAATTCATTAAAGGAATAAAACCTAATTATGAATTACTAGAACCCATTAAATACTGGATAAAGTTAATACAGAAAGATGTTTTCTCTACAGAGTATAGATTTCTGGAAACTCAGGATAAATCTCCAAAGAAACCTAATATGATTAATTCTTTAGGACTTTATCTCGACTCAGAAAAGATTATAAGATGTCGAGGAAGAATTCATAATTCTTCACTACCTAAGGAAACAATACATCCAGTATTGATCCCCAAGAATCATTGGCTAACAAGACTGATTATTCAGAATGCCCACAGTAACGTGTTACATGGTGGTGTAACTGACACTCTTTGTCATATACGTCAATCCTACTGGATACCTCAAGGTCGACAGAGTGTGAAGAAACAAATAAGAGACTGTATTACTTGTCGTCATTATGATATGCGAGTATGTCAGTATCCAGGTCCACCTCCATACCCTTCTGAAAGAGTATGTCATGTCACTCCATTTGAGGTGACAGGTGTAGATTACACTGGACCAATAATTTTAACTAAAACAGTTGACAAAGTTCCTCTCAAGGTGTACATCTGTTTGTTCACCTGTGCTACAACTAGAGCAGTACATATAGAAGTAGCTACTGATATGTCTGCTGAAACCTTTATCAAATTATTTAGAAGGTTTGCAGCGAGAAGGGCATGTCCCAGGCTGATGATATCAGACAATGCAACGAATTTTGTTGCTGGTGCTGCTTACATAAACAAGATTTTTTGAGCAGCCTGAAGTACAACAGATGCTGAATCAACGTAATTGTCGTTGGAGATTCATTCCAGCACCAGTCCTAGGACTGACTCCTGTGTTGTTGTTGTTGTTGTATGTTCGCCGGTACATCCGGCCCGGGTCTTCTCCAAATGGTGACCCGGCATTGGCCCCCTGGGTAGAGGGTGTCATCTTCTTTCTTTCTTGCTGTGGCTCCCCATGATGGGGAGTGTCTTCTGACGTCGCATCTTCATCAGCAGATCTTGGTACTTCAGGCTGTGGTTCTACCTACATAGGAAGAAGAAGGATGGGGGATAAGAAAGAAGGAAGTGAGAGAAAGAATAGCTGTAGTGGGTAGTCTTGGTCGTCGTCGGGGTTCTCCGGCGTCGTCATCGAGGGGGCGGGTGGGTGGCTAGGACTGGGAGCAGTGTCTCCAAATCATGGATGGCCAGGTAAACCAGCCGGGCTGCTTTGTCCTCGCGGGTCAGATCCCCAGGTGCCATCGGGAAGTGCCTGCGGCGAATGGACGTCGTCGAAGGACAGTCAAGCATGTAGTGAACTAGAGGCTTTGGAACCATCCGGTCGCAGTGGCGGCAAAGCTCCTCACTCATGCGTTCGATGAGGCGCTTTGCAGTAGAATAGCCGAAACGCAGGCGGTGGACGCTGACTTGCAGCTCCCTGTTCAGTTTCCTCATGTTTGGTGGGGGCTCCCTACGTGTCGCTCTGTCATACCAGTGCCGGCTCCGAGATGCTCCCGGTGCTGGTAGTGGGCGTCTGGCTGCCGAAGCTGCCTCCAGGTGCACCTGCCTGCGGCTAATGGCAATTGTAGTCGCAGGTTGGGCCGCAAGTGTGGCAGACTTAGCCGCCCCATCCGCCGCATCATTCCCAGCAAGGTCGATGTGGCTTGGTATCCAATTGATTGTTGCTTGCCGGCCCTGCTCGTCAAGTGAATGTAGGTCTCTTCTGATGGCGGTGAGGAGCCGGATGTTATCCTTGGGCTCCCTATGCATGATGGCCTGTATCGCCGCCCTGGAGTCGACGTGGATGACTGGAGGTTGGTGGTGTTCCAGGAGCGCATGTTGGATGGCCCTCTGGATGGTGTGGAGTTCTGCCTGTAGGATGCTGCAGTGGTCTGGGAGGCGCCAGCCAACCGTTAGGGAGGAGTGATATATCCCGGAACCCGTGCGGCCGGCCTCGGGGTCTCTTGATCCATCAGTGTAGTACACTGCACACCCGGGATGCTCCGCTGCAGCAATGCTTGCAGCTGCCCACCGCTGCAGCACGTGCTGTGGACAGTGACGCTTGCTGGCTGGCAGGTTTGCAAGGTGGATTACGACAGGTTCTGGTGCCCATGGCGGTGGCACGGTGTACCCATCGACTGGCCGGTCGCATCCCTTGTCCTCGAGGAGCGGCATGGGCAGGAGCTCCTGTGTCACTTCCGCAGCCGACCACAACCATAGTCGGACCCGGCCTCCTGCGAAGTCGCCTCGCTGGCGGTCAAGGAGGTCTCTCAGCAGGCGCTCACCGCCCGGTAGCTGGACAAATTTGGCCAACCTCCTGGCAGCAACAAGGGCGATCCTGTCACTTAGGGGCTGCAGTTGGGCCTCTCTGTTCAGAGTCACTGTGTTCGTCCAGCCCGGAGCCCCCAGCATGACCCGAGCCGCAGCATTTTGTACAACGCTGAGGCGCTTGAGGCATGAGGGATGAGCATGGGCCAGGGTGATTGCACCATAGTCGACTAGCGAGCGCGCCGCCTGCACGTAGAACATCCGGAGAATATCGTGGCTGGCACCAGTCCTAGGATTGGCCATGGCACGCATGGCCGTGACACGTTGCATGGCACGCTCCCTGACATGCTCCGCATGCTTGCGGAAGGAGAGTCGGCTGTCAATCCATATACCAAGATATTGGTAACTGCTGACCCAGTCCAGGTTGATGTCTGAGATCTTTAGCCTGGTATCAGGCACCTTGGCACGAAAGATCATGGCCTTGGACTTTTCCGCCAAGATCTTGAGGCCAAGGCGACGGCAGGTGGTATCTAGCAGGCTGAGGTCGCGTTGGGCTTTGCGCAACAGTCCGGGCTTCCCGATGACAATGAGTGCCAGGTCATCAGCGTAGCTGAGCAGTCGGGTGCCTGCTGAGAACGTCAGCTGCACCAGCTCATGCATCAGCACGTTGAAGAGAGTTGGGCTGAGGACTCCGCCCTGCGCGGGGTGCCATTTTCCAAGGTCCTGAGGGCAGAAGCCTGCCCCTGGAAGCGTACCCGCGCCTGCCGGCCCTGTAGGTATGAGCCGACCCAGGCAAGCAGCTTGCCCCTCACTCCTCTGGGCGCCAGCAGGTCGAGGATGGCCGGTGCACTGGCCAGCTCGAAGGCCTTCTCAAGGTCGAGAAAGATGACAATCTTCGGCCTCTTGTCAGACTCAATGCTGGCCATGAGGGTGGTGATGCTCTCAGAGGTGCCCACTCCCCGTGTGAAGCCGTAGATGTGTTGGTGCTCCGGACCAAGCTTCCATCTTAGGCGCTCCAACACCATCCTCTCTGCAACCTTGGATAGGCAGCTGGTGAGGGAAATGGGCCGCATGTTGCCTGAATCCCTGGGCTTGGGGATCGGCAGGATGTTGGCTTCCTTCCATGCGGTGGGAAGTCGCCCGACCCTCCAGGTACAGTTGATGACTTCCAGTAGGGCGTCATGCCCGTGAGGGCCTGCCTTTGAGATCATACTGTAGGTGATTCCGTCCTGCCCGGGGGCCGTGTCCCGTGAAGTCTTGAAGGCAGCTTGCAGCTCCCGACCGGTGAACTCGACGTCGGTGTCGTCTTGTGCCTGGGATGCCTCTAGAATACTGGCAGTCCTACCAGGGAGGAGGGTGGCCTGGAGGTCCTGGATGTCCTGGGGTAGGCGGGCTGTGGCTGCCCTGGATGTGAAGAGTACCACCAGCCTCTCTGCCTCCCCAGCCGGGTCATGATGAGCACGCACAGCGCCTCTGCGCTTTCCCGTAGCTATGCTGATCTTCTTCCAGATCTCAGACAGGGTTGAGTAGTGGCTGAAGGAAGCACACCACTCAAACCACTTTGCCAGACGTGTCCTGTAGGAGATGTGGCGTGCGTGCCGCACCACCTCTCGCAGAAGCCTGAGGGACCCAGCCGTGGGGTTGCGTCGGTGTAACCTACGGGCACGATTGACGCGGTGGTTTTGTTCTTTGACTGCCTCGTCATAGAACCACCAATCACGCTTGGGCGTTCCCCCGACTCTTGTGAGTGGTATTGCCGCCTCGGCTGCTCGAGAGAAAGCTGCTTGGAGGCTCTGGGTAGCCTCATCTGGGTCGTCAGAGAGATCAGTCTCCTCCCACCACTGCTGGATGACGTCCTGGAAGCACTGCCAGTCAGCCTTCTTAGTGTTCCACCGTGGAGGTGGGGAGTATGGAGGGTGTCTTGAGAGCGACAGAGTGGTGACGATTGCAAAATGGTCGCTGGTGAGAAGAGGGTGGATTTCCCAACTGGCTCCTGGAAGTAGCATCCGGGAGAGGAGCGTGACGTCCAGTCGGTTGCCATAGTGGTGAGTCGGCTCTCCTGTGTTGAGGAGGGCGATCTCGGGAACATCCTCCAGCACTGCTGCCAGGTGCCTGCCTGTCTCATTTGTGGGAGTGACTGAGCGCAGTAGCTCATGGTGGGCATTGATATCCCCTGCCACCAGCACGCCATGGCTGGGCGACACAGCGAGAGCTGCAACTTCGGAGAGGTCGAGGGTGACTCTCGGGTTCCGGTACACATTATAGATCGTTAGTGGCCCGGCCGGTAAGTGCAGAGTGACAGCTTGCACCTCAACCCCTTCGCCACAGTTGATGGGGTCGCTGACGATTGAGTGGGGAATGGAGTTCCTCACGTAGACTGCCATGCCCCTGGCGGGAACTCCAGCTCGCTGTAGGTAGGCCGAGAATCCCGGTATGCGTGGCTGCGGGTTCGGCGGCGGGTTCACTAAGGTCTCCTGGAGCAGGAAAACGTCGATTGCCTCCTGGACTGCCGTTTCGACGACGAGGTGGATTTTCTGTCGCAGACCGCAGATGTTCCACTGTAGAATTTTTAAGGGCTGGAGAGCGACCCGTCGGACTCCATCCACTCCTGCTCGTCCATGGACTCCCTCGATGTAGTCATCATTTCCTGTCTCCTCTTGATTGTGGAACCCCGCTCGTCACAGGTGCCTACTCTAACACCTCACCACGTACCATGACCCGCTGTCGTCTTCCTGACTGGTATTCCTTGATGCATTGCAGTTCCTTCCCTGTTATCCCTACCTGGTACTCCAGCTTTTGCACTAATGTCTTGGGTGGAACTATGTCAAACGCCTTCTTACAGTCCAAGTAAATGCAATCTACCCAAACCTCTCTCTCTTGTCTTACTGCTGTCACCCTGTAATAGAACTTCAGTAGGTTTGTGACACAGGATTTCCTGTCCCTGAAACCGTGCTGGCTGTCGTTGATAAGCTCATTCCTTTCTAGGTGGTCTACCACTGTAATGTCAGTGACACTGGTCTGTAGTTTAATACTTCGTGTCTGTCTTCCTTTTTAAAAATTGGGACTACATTTGCTGTCTTCCATACCTCAGGTGGTCGCCCTGTTTCAATAGATGTGTTGAAGATTGTTGTTTGTGATAAACAGAGTGCCTCTGCTCCCTCTCTCAGGACCCATAGAGAGATGTTATCCGGCCTCATCGCCTTTGAGGTATCTAGTTCGCTCAGCAGTCTTCACTTCTTCCTCGGTTATATGTATAGTGTCCAACAGTTAATGGTGTACCCCACCTCTCCGTCTTACTGGAGTCCCTTCTGTCTCCTCTGTGAACACTTCTTTTATTCTCATGTTGAGCTCCTCACATATTTCGCAGTCGTTTCTTGTGATCTCTTCTTCCTTCCTCAGCCTGATTACCTGGTTCTTGAGTGTTGTTTTCCTCCTGATGTGGCTGTACAACAGCTTTGGGTCAGATTTAGCTTTCACTGCTATGTCATTTTCGTATTGCTGTTGGGCCTCCGTTCTTACATGTGCATATTCATTTCTGGCTCTACGACTTCTTTCTTTATTCTCCTGGGTCCTTTGCCTTCTATACTTCTTCCATTCTCTTGCACACTTCGTTTTGGTCTCTCTACACCTTTGGGTGAACAAAGGGCTCACCCTGGCCTTCTCTTTATTTCTGTTACCCTTGGATTCAAACCTCTCCTCAGCTTCCTTGCATATTGTTGTCACATATTCCAACATCTCATTTACTGACTTCCCTGCCAGTTCTCTGTCCCACTAAACCCTGTGTGGTCTTCTTTGCCCTTCCTCAATCTTCATGACTTTGCACTTGGTGGGGTTGACCTTCAGTAGCCAGTTGTTGGACCAGGCCTGCAGCCTGTCCAGATTCCTTTGTAGTTCTGCCTGGTCCTTGTTCGGTTGAATTCTTCTCATTAACTTCACGTCATCTGCAAACAGGGACACTTCTGAGTCTATTACGTCCGTCATGTCGTTCACAAATAAAAGAAACAGCACCGGTCGTTGGACTGACCCCTGTGGAACCCCACTCGTCACAGGCGCCATCTCTGACATCTCGCCACGTACCATGACTCGCTGTTGCCTTCCCGACAGGTATTCCCTGACCCATTGCAGTGCCTTCCCTGTTATCCCTCCCTGGTCCTCCAGGTTTTGCACTAATCTCTTGGGTGGAATTGTGTAAAACGCCTTCTTACAGTCCAAGAAAATGCGATTTGCCCACCCCTCTCTCTCTTGTCTTACTGCTGTCACTCCAGTAGGTTTGTGACACAGGATTTCCCGTCCCTGAAACTGTGGTGGCTGTCGTTGATAAGCTCAGTCCCCTGATAATCTTCTCCACGACTTTGCATACTATACATGTCAGAGACACTGGTCTGTAGTTTAATGCTTCGTGTTTGTCTCCTTTTTTAAAAATTGTGACAACGTCTGATGTCTTCCATACCTCAGGTAGTCGTCCTGTTTCGATAGATATGTTGAAGATTGTTGTTAGTGGTCCTTGACTGTTGCTTTCCTCTTGATGCGGCTGTACAACAGCTTCGGGTCACATTTGGCTTCAGCTGCTATGTCATTTTCGTATTGTCGTTGGGACTTCTCTGTTACCTGTGCATATTCATTTTTGGCTCTACGACTTCTCTCCTTATTCTCCTGGGTCCTTTGCCTTCTATACTTCTTCCATTCCCTAGCACACTTGGTTTTTGCCGTTCTTCACCTTTGTGTGTTAGTTACCATTTTGTCCTAGGCACATGTCGATTAGACACTAGGCTTATTGTATATATATGTGTGTGTGTAAGGAAAAACTTCGAAATGTTTCCGCCCCGCCGGGAATTGAACCCGGGCCCTCCGTGCGTGAAGCGAGAGCTTTAGCCACCATGCCATCGAGGCGTGTGTGTGTGTGTACTCACCTAGTTGTGGTTGCAGGGGTCGAGTCATAGCTCCTGGCCCCGCCTCTTCACTGGCCGCTACTGGGTCACTCTCCCTGCGCCATGAGCTTTATCATACCTCTGCTTAAAGCTATGTATGGAACCTGCCTCCACTACACCGCTTCCCAAACTATTCCACTTCCCGACCACTTTGTGACTTAAGAAATACTTCCTAACATCTCTGTGATTCATCAGAGTCTTCAACTTCCAACTGTGTCCCCTTGTTGCTGTGTCCCATCTCTGGAACATTCTGTCTTTGTCCACCTTCTCAATTCCTCTCAGTATCTTATATGTTGTTATCATGTCCCCCCTATCACTCCTGTCCTCCAGTGTCGTCAGGTCGATTTCCCTTAACCTCTCCTCGTAGGACATACCCCGTAGCTCCGGGACTAGTCTTGTTGCAAACCTTTGCACTTTCTCTAACTTCTTTACGTGCTTGGCAAGGTGTGGGTTCCAAACTGGTGCTGCATACTCCAGTATGGGCCTAACGTACACAGTGTACAGGGTCCTGAACGATTCTTTATTAAGATGTCGGAATGCTGTTCTTAGGTTTGCTAGGCGCCCATATGCTGCAGCAGTTATTTGGTTGATGTGCGCCTCAGGAGATGTGCCTGGTGTTATACTCACCCCAAGAACTTTTTCCTTGATTGAGGTTTGTAGTCTCTGGCCATCTAGACTGTACTCCGTCTGCGGTCTTCTCTGCCCTTCCCCAATCTTCATGACTTTACACTTGGTGGGTATGTGTGTGTGTGTGTACTCACCTAATTGTACTCACCTAATTGTGGTTGCAGGGGTCGAGACTCAGCTCCTGGCCCCGCCTCTTCGCTGTCCGCTACTGGGTCTCTGCTCTCCCTGCTCCATGAGCTTTATCATACCTTGTCTTAAAACTATGTATGGTTCCCGCCTCCACTATATCGTTCGCTAGACTATTCCACTTCCTAACTACTCTATGGCTGAAGAAGTGCTTCCTAACATCCCTTTGACTCATCTGAGTCTTCAGCTTCCAGTTGTGTCCCCTTGTGTGTGTGTGTATGTGTCTGTGTGTCTGTCTGTCTGTGCGTGTGTGCGGGGTAGTGTGTCTCTGTGTGTATACTCACCTATTTGTACTCATCTATTTGTGGTTGCAGGGGTCGAGCCATAGCTCCTGGCCCCGCCTCTTCACTGATAGCTACTTGGTCGTCTCTCTCAGTGCTCCATGTGCTTTATCAAACCTCGTCTTAAAACTATGTATGGTTCCTCTCGCTACTACGTTGCTTTCCAGACTATTCCACTTCCTGACAACTCTATGACTGAAGAAATACTTCCTAACATCCCTCTGACTCATCTGAGTCTTCAACTTCCAACTGTGGCCCTTTGTTTCTGTGTCCCATCTCTGGAATATCATGTCCCCGTCCACCTTGTCAGTTCCTCGCATTATTTTATATGTCGTTATCATGTCTCCCTTAACCCTCCTGTCCTCCAGTGTAGTCAGGCCGATATCCCTTAACCTTTCTTCGTAGAACATTTCCCTTATCTCTTGGACTAATCTTTTTGCAAACCTTTGCACTGGTGTGGGTTCGAAACTGGTGCTGCCTACTCCAATATGGGCCTGACGTACACGGTGTACAGAATTTTGAACGATACCTTACTGAGGTATCGGAACGCTATTCTCAGGTTTGCCAGGCGCCCATATGCTGCAGCAGTTATATAGTTGATCTGAGCCTCAGGAAATGTTCTCGGTATTATACTCACCCCAAGATCCTTTTCCTTGAGTGAGGTTTGCAGTCTTTGCGGTCTTCTTTGCCCTTCCTCGATCTTCATGACTTTGCTTTTGGCGGGGATAAACTCAAAAAGCCAGTTGCTGGACCAGGTTTGCTGCCTATTCAGATCCCTTTGTAGTTCTGCCTGATCCTCATCTGATTTAATTCTCATTATCCTCACATCATCTGCAAACTTGTGAGTCTATCCCTTCCGTCATGTCATTCACATATACCAAAAACAGCACAGATCCTAAGACTGACCCTTGTGGAACCCCGCACGTCACAGCTGCCCACTCGGACACCACGTCATGTACTATGACTCATTGCCTCCCTGTCAGGTATTTTCTGATCCATTGCAGTGCCTCTCTTGTTATGCGTGCCTGATCCTCTAGCTTTTGCAATAATCTCTTTTGAGGAACTGTGTGGAAGGCCTACTTGAAGTCCAAGAAAATGCAATCTACCCACCCCTCTCTCTCGTGTCGTACTTCCGTTACCTTGTCATAAACCTCCAGGAGGTTTGTGACACAGTATTTCCCTTCACTGAAACCGTGCTCGTTGTCGTTTATAAGCTTGTTCCTTTAAAGGTGCTTTCTAGGTATGTGTGTGCGTGCGTCTATGTGTGTGTGTATGTGTGTGTGTTAGTTGTGTGTCTGTGTGTGTGTGTGTCTGTCTGTCTGTGCATGTGTGTGTGTGTGTACTCACCTAGTTGTACTCACCTAGTTGTGGTTGCAGGAGTCGAGTCGCAGCTCCTGGCCCCGGCTCTTCACTGGCCGCTACTCGGTCACTCTATGAACTTTATCATACCTCTTCTTAAAGCTATGTATGGATCCTGCCTCCACTAAATCACTTTTCAGACTATTCCACTTCCTGACAACTCTATGACTGAAGAAATACTTCCTAACATCTCTGTGGTTCATCTGAGTCTTTACCTTCCAATTGTGGCCCCTTGTTTCTGTGTCAAATCTCAGGAACATCCTGTCTCTGTCCATCTTGTCAATTCTTCTCAGTATTTTATTTCGTTATTATGTCCCATATGTCCCTCCTGTCCTCCAGTGTCGTCAGGTCGAGTTTCTTTAATCTCTCCTCATAGGAGTTGCTCCTTAGCTCCTGGCCTAGTCTTGTTGCAAATCTTTGCACCTTCTCTTGTGGAGAAATTTCTCCAGGAGGGGGGTATCAGCCCCCTTCAGCCCTTTCAAGCCCTTATCAACTGAGGGGCCCAGCCCCTCAGAAAGGGGCAGTGACGTCTTGTTTTCTTCCGCACATAGTAATTGGACACACATGTACCAGTCTAGACGCGCCACTTCCTTGTAAGTTACGTCACGGCTGACCACTGTTGCTACTATATGTTGTTAATGAGAGATAATCGATCTCTTACAGTAGTAGGAAAATTAAGAAAATCCTACACCCACTCTAATATCATGTTAAAGATAGCATACACAGTCATCTAAGCCCAGACACAGCAAGAAATCAGGCATTCTGCATTGCACCCTGTAGAAGTTTGGCAAGCAAGGAAAACATGCTGGATCGACACTTTCTTTGTATGTTAGGGCACGCCGGGGCGAGCGAGGGCACGCCGGGGCGAGCGAGGGCACGCAGGGGCGAGCGAGGGCGAATTGATGAGATTGCTTTATCATATCCCAGAGGGAACATTAACTGCGGGTTAACGGATAAAGAACTCTGTTCCAGCGCGTTTTAGTGCATAAAAGACAATCCACAGTATCGGTATATTACAGAGAAGTGTGCACAGCTTCTTGTAGTGACATTACTGCAAATAGACAAATATTGAAGAAGAATGTAGTGATTGCGAGTGTAACAAAGTTCCAGCCAAGGACGTGTGACATTCCTCAGCGATACTTCTTCAATCAAGACAGCATTTTCTGGGTGTGAATTAAGGGTCCGATACAAATACCCAGGTAAGTCTGCTCAGACATTTTAAAGTTCTATTGACTGTGCAGTTAGGAACTGATCTATGTTCTAGGCAGATTTATCATACACACGGTAATGAGAGGGTTTTTTAGCCCAACCCAGTGAGTATAATTCAGTATTCATCTACTGAATATAGTGATATATGCTCCTCTGGGGCAATTATTCTTATACTCACTTATTTCCAACAGCCCTAAGGGATTGGAGTTGACAACTCCTTTAAAACGACTTCGGGGATGGCTGCAAAGACATGGAGCCATCAATAAGCTAAGTAGCTTAGTACACTTCATTTAATATTCTTATTCTTTACTCCAATTTCTTACAATTTGGTCCTTTGAACCGGATAAGTGGCCACATAGTGGTCCAAAGACTTATACTACAGTGTATAAATGTCTACGAGCCAAGGTCCTTCGAAAAAAGCTGTAAAACTAGTGTTTTTACAAAAGAAATCAGAATATATGAGTCCCTCCAGGATCAATCAAAGAGAATGGGTAGACTCACTATTTTTTATTTTTTTTTATTAACACATTGGCCGATTCCCACCAAGGCAGGGTGGCCCATAAAAGAAAAACTTTCATCACATTTCACTCCATCACTGTCTTGCCAGAGGGGTGCTTTACACTACAGTTATAAAACTGCAACATTAACACCCCTCCTTCAGAGTGCAGACACTGTACTTCCCATCGCCAGGACTCAAGTCCGGCCTGCCGGTTTCCCTGAATCCCTTCATAAATGTTTCTTTGCTCACACTCCAACAGCACGTCAAGTATTAAAGACTATTTATCTCCATTCACTCCTATCAAATACGCTCACGCATGCTTGCTGGAAATCAAAGCCCCTCGCACACAAAACCTCTTTTACCCCTCCCTCCAACCTTTCCTAGGCCGACCTTTACCCCGCCTTCCCTCCACTACAGATTTATACACTCTTGAAGTCATTCTGTTTCGTTCCATTCTCTCTACATGTCCGAACCACCTCAACAACCCCTCCTCAGCCCTCTGCATAATAGTTTTGGTAATCCCGCACCTCCTCCTAATTTCCAAACTCCGAATTCTCTGCATTATATTCACAGCACACATTGACCTCAGACATGATATCTCCACTGCCTCCAGCCTTCTCCTCGTTGCAACATTCATCACCCATGCTTCACACCCATTTAAGAGTGTTGGTATAACTATACTCTCATACATTTCCCTCTTTACTTCCATGGACAAAGTTCTTTGTCTCCACAGACTCCTTAGTGCACCACTCACCCTTTTCCCCTCATCAATTCTATGATTCACCTCATCCTTCATAGACCCATCTGCTGACATGTCCACTCACAAATATCTGAATACATTACTCACGAAATCGTAATGACACGATTGCAAACAAACCATACCATGGGTGGGGTTCGAACCCCACCCGTGGTATGGTTTGATATGAATACATTCACCTCCTCCATACTCTCTCCCTCCAATCTGATATCCAGTCTTTCATCACCTAATCTTTTTGTTATCCTCATCACCTTACTCTTTCCTATATTCACTTTCAATTTTCTTCTTTTACATACCATACCAAATTCATCCACCAACCTCTGCAACTTCTCTTCAGAATCTCCCAAAAGCACTGTGTCATCAGCAAAAAGCAACTGTGACAACTCCCACTTTGTATTTGATTCTTTGTCTTTTAACCCCACACCTCTTGCCAAGACCCTCGCATTCACTTCTCTTTCAACCCCATCTATAAATATATTGAACAACCATGGTGACATCACACATCCTTGTCTAAGGCCTACTTTTACTGGGAAATAATCTCCCTCTCTCCTACACACTCTAACCTGAGCCTCACTATCCTCATAAAAGCTCTTCACTGTTTTCAGTAACCACATTGCCCCCCTATCCACCCTATCATATGCCTTTTCCAAATCCATAAATGCCATAAAAACTTCTTTACCCTTATCTAAATACTTTTCACCTATATGTTTCACTGTAAACACTTGGTCTACACACCCCCTACCTTTCCTAAAGCCCCCTTGTTCATCTGCTATCCTGCTCTCCGTCTTACTCTTAATTCTTTCAATAACAACTCTAGTCAGTAGAAAACAGGAGTCGGCTCACTCGTCAGTCACCCAAGGGGGAAGGGGTACGACTCATCCATCACCTGCTAATCACCCAAGCTCCACTCACGTTCAGAAATGCTGACACAGGGAGCGAAGCAGATGGCGCTCAGCTAGTCTCTGAATGTGTATACATACACACAGTATTTATAATATTTATGGACAAATTAAGAGAAGAAACTGTGTCTTATGTTTGTCTCTTAAATATTTTAGGAAGTTATATAAAGTTTAAACTTTCATATTAACAGTGACATTTATATGTATATGTATATTGAATATATATGTGTGATATACATTTATACAGTGTACAGTCATTAATGTATGAAGTGTATAACATCATTACTTAAGGCGATTCAGCAGTGTTTTAAGCTGAGACAACATAACCCCTCAGATAAACGAGTGGTTGGTCCAAACATAACACATTCAGCTATTCACTGTAGGTTTTAAACACTCTAAGTGTGGTGCTCGGAATTTTTACAGTATGTTGCCATTGAACACTAAATTCACATCCTTACAGACTAGGATTACCCAATTAGAACATTTAATTTCAGTCTGTTTAAGGTTAACCCAAGACACAAACATTGATCATGATGATTTAGAAGCAAAACTGGAATTACTTAACCAACGTCTGGAAATCATTAATTCAGATTATGAGAAATATGAAAGTGAATTCTTAGGATCAAATTCATCTGAGGATGACATTTAAAATGTTTTGGGTACTTTGAGTGATCAACAATTAAGGTGGACAGGAGTACAGGCTACCTGCCGCAAAACTTTGTCACAGAGACCTACTGTAACTAGAGGTCAGACACCTGCCACACCTGCAACACATGGCATTCCCATACCCAGTCTCTCTACATGGACCATGCCAATTTTCCAAGGAAATAACTATGAAGAGTTTATTAGTGGGTTTCAGTCCTTAGTAAATTCACGTACTGACATAGATGAGATAGCTAAGTTCAACCATCTTAAATATCTTGTGAAAGGAGAACCCTACGAACTGATTAAATAATTTCCGGTGGTAAAAGGCAATTATGCTCTAGCCTTACGAGTCTTAGCAGACAATTACTTTGATGCTGACAAAGCCAGGGTTAGACATGCAGTCTTAATATCAAGCTTGAAGCCACCCAAACATTGTCTTTCAGACTTACAGTCATTTAGGATCACATTAGACAATAGTCTCAGATCTCTAGGTGTTAAATATGATGTAATGCAATGTGATTGGCTTATCAGTGGTATTGTACAAGATTAACTGTCACCACAAACCATTGAACGTTTAAATATTATGTTCAATAAACACTATTTCTCTTGTGAAGAAATTAGCAATGGTTTACAAGCAATAGTTTCTTGCATGCAAGCTACGAGACAAGATGATAAATCCACTAATCCTACTGTGGATAATAAACCTTCAACTCAGTATAAAAAGAGTATACCTACTCCCACTAAATCACAGAATGGGAAATCCCATTTAGGCACTTATCAAGCTGTGAATACAACAGACAGTAAACAAACTGTCACACATAAACATACTCCAAAATGTGTACTTTGTGATGGAACACATTGGGCACAGTATTGTATT
>WNWK01025356.1:0-28652 GCA_009830355.1 Cherax destructor | reverse complement strand
GAACCAATTTATAAAACCAAAAAAAATTTTTTAAATTTTCAAAACTGCTTTTAATGAAACATGATTCTATTATATTCCTCTCAAGCAAGTCCATGGTTGAGAGGAATATAATAGAATCATGTTTCATTAAAAGCAGTTTTGAAAATAATATGAATATTTCTTTTGGTTTATATAAATTGGATTCATTTATAATTAATAAAATTTGGGAAGAATTTAATGATAAATTGGACTAATCTTAATTCTGGGAAGAGTTTCAGGTCCTTTCTTATTTTCCCTCTTCACAGAGTCGTGTGTTGTTCCCTACTGTGGGGTGTAGTCTTGTTATGTGATTGACTGTGGGGTGTATTCTGCTCCTTTTATAAGCCTTCTTGTCATGTTTCCTATAGTTCCTTGATAATGTGAGTAGTCACGAAAGCGCTTGGAATTCTTCTATTTTTCATAGTAGTTGTCTTGCATATATATATATATATATATATATATATATATATATATATATTTTTTTTTAAAAAAATATATATATATATATATATATCCAAAGGGGAAATGCCTGCAGTATTCTGGGCACGCGGCCCACTGCCGGGGAGTTGGACGAAGTATTTGACATGTAGCTCTGAGTTGTTATCTATGTTGTTTTACTCCCCATTGTATTTTGTCTTGAAATAAAGTTTGTATAAAAAAGATGGGGTGGTAGGGGAAGTGGAATATTACATAAGAACATAAGAAAGGAGGAGCACTGCAGCAGGCCTGTTGGCCCATACTAGGCAGGTCCTTCACAATCCGTCCCACTAACAGAATATTTGCTCAACCAAATTTTCAATGCTACCCAAGAAATAAGCTTTGACAATTCTACCCACTCATGCGCGAGTCCCACTCAAATCCAACCCCTCTCACTCATGAATTTATCCAACCTAAATTTGAAACTACCCAAGGTCCTAGCTTCAATAACCCTACTAGGCAGACTGTTCCACTCATCAACTACCCTATTTCCAAACCAATACTTTCCTATATCCTTTCTAAATCTAAACTTATCTAACTTGAATCCATTATTGCGGGTTCTCTTGGAGAGATATCCTCAAGACCTTATTTATATCCCCTTTGTTAATACCCATTTTCCACTTGTATACCTCGATCATGTCTCCCTCATTCTACGTCTTACAAGTGAATGTAATTTTAGGGTCTTCAATCTTTCTTCGTAAGGAAGATTTCTAATGCTATGTATTAATTTAGTCATTCTACGCTGAATGTTTTCTAACGAATTTATGTCCATTCTGTAATATGGAGACCAAAACTGAGCTGCGTAATCTAGGTGAGGCCTTACTAATGATGTATAAAGCTGTAATATAACCTCTGGACTTCTGTTGCTAACACTTCTTGATATAAATCCCAGTAATCTATTTGCCTTATTACGTACGCTTAGGCATTGCTGTCTTGGTTTAAGGTTGCTGCTTACCATCACCCCCAAGTCCTTCTCGCAATCTGTATGGCTAAGTTCTACGTTATTTAACTTATAAGTGCTTGGGTTATGGACACTCCCGAGCTTCAGAACCTTGCATTTATCTACATTGAACTGCATCTGCCACTTTTCTGACCAGGAATTGAGTTTGTCTAAATCCTCCTGAAGTTCCGTGACATCTACGTCTGAATCGATTATCCTACCTATCTTCGTGTCATCAGCGAATTTGCTCATATCACTAGTAATTCCCTGTCAAGGTCATTTATATATATTATAAACAACAACGGGCCTAAAACCGATCCCTGTGGAACGCCACTTGTTACAGATCCCCACTCAGATTTAACCCCATAATTGCACACCTCTGCTTCCTATTGGTGAGCCAATAGAAAGAAATCTAAATATTCTTCCTTGAAGTCTTTTTATCCACTTCTCCGAGGCAATGGGTCCCACAATTGACACCAGAGGTGGACCCCATCCTATATATATCTATATATATATATATATATATATATATATATATATATATATATATATATATATATATATATATGTCGTGCCGATTAGGTAAAACTGGTCAATTAGCAAGAACTCATCTAAAATTAAGTCGTTTCTAAAATTTTCTCTATACGTTTAAAGATATATTTTTTCATTTATGTTAATGTAAGAATTTATAAATTTTGTACAAGAGAAACTTTGAAAACCTACTAACCTTATTATAACAATGCAATTTAATTTAGCCTAACCCAACTAAATATATTTTAGATATCGTTAACATTAATTTAATAATAAACAAACACAATGAAATATATTTTTTCGTTATGTTCAGAATGATTTGGCAAATTATTGCATACACAAATTTTCACTTGTCTTATATGGCAAGAAGAGCATTGCTATTTAAGCCAAAATAGCAAGTTCTCCTATTCGGCACGACATATATATATATGTCGTGCCGATTAGGTAAAACTGCGATTTCTAATAGCAAACTCATCTGCCAATAAGCTAAAATTTGTATCAATATTTCAAAATCATTCTGAACATAATGAAAAATATATTTCATTGTGTTTGTTTAATTATTAAATTAATGTTAACTATCTAAATATATTGTTGAGTTAAACAAATTAAATTCAAACATGAAATATATTGTAGTTTTCAGAAGTTTTTGGCAAATTTATTCATACAAAATGTATATCTTTAACTTATAAGAGAAAAGAAGGACAATTTGATATTTAGCCAATACAGTTTTATTCGGCACGACATATATATATATGTCGTGCCGATTAGGTAAAACTTGCGATTTTGGCTTAAATAGCAACCTCACCTTGCCATATAAGACAAGTGAAAATTTGTGTATGCAATAATTTCGCCAAAATCATTCTGAACATAACGAAAAATATATTCATTGTGTTTGTTTATTATTAAATTAATGTTAACGTATCTAAAATATATTTAGTTGGGTTAGGCTAAATTAAATTGCACTTGTTGTAATAAGGTTAGGTAGGTTTTCAAAGTTTCTCTTGGTACAAAATTATAAATTCTTACATTAACATAAATTAAAAATATATATCTTTAAACGTATAAGAGAAAATTTTAGAAAGACTTAATTTTAGATGAGTTCTTGCTAATTGACCAGTTTTACCTAATCGGCACGACATATATATATATATATATATATATATATATATATATATATATATATATATATATATATATATATATATGTCTCGATTAGGTAAACTTCGATTTTGGCTTAAATAGCAACGCTCACCTTGCCATATAAGACAAGTGAAAATTTGTGTATGCAATAATTTTGCCAAAATCATTCTGAACATAACGAAAAATATATTTCATTGTGTTTGTTTATTATTAAATTATTGTTAACGAATCTAAAATATATTTAGTTGGGTTAGGCTAAATTAAATTGCAATTGTTGTAATAAGGTTAGGTAGGTTTTCAAAGTTTCTCTTGGTACAAAATTATAAATTCTTACATTAACATAAATGAAAAAAATTATATCTTTAAACGTATAAGAGAAAATTTTAGAAAAACTTAATTTTAGATGAGTTCTTGCTAATTGACCAGAGAAACTTTGAAAACCTACCTAACCTTAATACAACAAGCGCAATTTAATTTAGCCTAACCCACCTAAATATATTTTAGATACGTTAACATTAATTTAATAATAAACAAACACAATGAAATATATTTTTTCGTTATGTTCAGAATGATTTTGGCGAAATTATTGCATACACAAATTTTCACTTGTCTTATATGGCAAGGTGAGCGTTGCTATTTAATCCAAAATCTCGAGTTTTACCTAATGGTATTAGTAGTTAGACTGTTGGGTTTAGTCCTGACTCTTTCTCTTCTACTTCAGCTCTTCCTCTCACCGGCTATTCTTCTGTCCCCACTTCCCTCGCCCCTAGTGGGTCCTTACCTGAGAGTCTGAACTAACTAACTAACTTACCTAATCGGCACGACATATATATATATATATATATATATATATATATATATATATATATATATATATATATATATATATATATATATATATATATATATATATATATATATATATATATATATATATATATATATATATATATATGTCGTGCCGATTAGGTAAAACTGGTCAATTAGCAAGAACTCATTTAACATTAGGTCCTTTCTAAAAATTTCTCTTATACGTTTAAAGATAAAAAAAATTCATTTATGTTAATGTAATAAAATTTAATTTTGTACCAAGAGAAACTTTGAAAACCTACCTAACCTTATTACAACAAGCGCAATTTAATTTAGCCTAATCCAACTAAATATATTTTAGATACGTTAACATTAATTTAATAATAAACAAACACAATGAAATATATTTTTTTCTTTAGGTTCAGATTGATTTTGGCGAAATTATTGCATACACAAATTTTCGCTTGGCTCATATGGCAAGAAAAGCGTTGCTATTTAAGCCAAAATCGCAAGTTTTACCTAATCGGCAGACAATACTATATATATATATTTATAATATATATATATATATATATATATATATATATATATATATATATATATATATATATATATATATATATACAGTGGACCCTCAGTTTTCGTTCACCTCCAAACTCGAACAATTATGTAAGTATATTTCCGTAAGTGCTTTTGTAAGTGTATTTTTGGGGGTCTGAAATGACTAATCTAATTTACATTTGTTCTTATGGGAACAAATTCGTTCGGTAACGGCACTCAAACACCATTCTAGAAAAAAATCAGCGAAAACCGAGGGTCCACTGTATATATATATATATATATATATATATATATATATATATATATATATATATATATATATATATATATATATATATATATATAAATGTCGCCGATTAGGTAAAACTGGTCAATTAGCAAGAACTCATCTAAAATTAAGTCCTTTCTAAAATTTTCTCTTATACGTTTAAAGATATATTTTTTCATTTATGTTAATGTAAAATTTATAATTTTGTACCAAGAGAAACTTTGAAAACCTACCTAACCTTATTACAACAAGCGCAATTTAATTTAGCCTAACCCAACTAAATATATTTTAGATACGTTAACATTAATTTAATAATAAACAAACACAATGGAATATATTTTTCGTTATGTTCAGAATGATTTTGGCGAAATTATTGCATACACAAATTTTCACTTGTCTTATATGGCAAGGTGAGCGTTGCTATTTAAGCCAAATTCACAAGTTTTACCTAATCGGCACGACATATATATATATATATATATATATATATATATATATATATATATATATATATATATATATATATATATTATATATATATATATATATATATATATATATATATATATATATATATATATATATATATATATATATATATATATATATATATATATATATATATATATATATATATATGAAAATTTATGTTTGCAATAATTTCGCAAAAATCATTCTAACCTAACGAAAAAAAATATTTCATTTTGTTTCTTAATTATTAAATTATTGTAAACTTATCTAAAACATATTTAGTTGCATTAGGCTAAATTAAATTCCGTTGGTTGTAATAAGGTTTGGTAAGCTTTCTAAGGTTCTTTTGGTTCAAAATTAATAATTTTTTGATTAATATAAATAAAAATAATAGTTCTTCAAATGTATAAGATAAATTTTTTGAAAGGACTTAATTTTATATGAGTTTTTGCTAAGTGACCAATTTTACCTATTCGGCACGACATCTCAAGGAATCTCTATGACATAGCTAACATGGTGGACCTCGTTCACGATGCATCTGCCAGGTGTGCAACCGGGAGTGTGCACTCAGTCCCACAAGTCTCAACATCTGTGCACATAATGGATGCCAAGGTTCCTGGACTGCTCCTACTTGGAACAACCTAGAGCCTCTCTTAGCAGACAGACCTAACAGCCACCCTGACATCACCTCTACATGTCACACATGCCAAAATTAGTTTTCCCACAAGCTGCCAGAAAATTCGCTGTCCTCCTGAAGAAAGTCAACGATGTCCCTGCAATCAATGGATCTTGCCACAATCTACTCCTATTTGGCAATACCTGACTGGCTGTCCCGCCAAGGAGGAACAAATATAAAGCAACATCTATTAGGACAATAAATTCATTCCCTAGAGATGACATCCTCATCCGTCTTCCCTCTAGGACCACTAACACCGCCGAAAAAAATGACAACAGAACGCCAGATGACTCAAAAATCAGAGGTAAAATTACCTAAAAAGTAAAGGAACACTCAGGCTTATAACCAGTGAGGATACCATCGCCCCTAAGTCGATACAGCACAAGCTCTGAAAGACAAATATTCACCCAGAACTCCCAGTACCAACAGTGACCTTCCTGACAGTGGAGCAGGTGAAGAACCTTTATCCCTACAGGATGCTGATGTGTATAAAGCCGTCATGCCATTCCCATAGAGCTCAGCACGGGGTTTCACCGATTTAAATGTTCAATCCAGCAGTTGGTGAAGTTTCAGAGGTTGTTGTCTGTACTCACCAAATTTGGCGATGCGTGTCTGGCTGGTGGTGCCCCGGAGGCCATTAGCCACTCTCCTTTGATGCATCACTGTGTGACCTCCGGAAAAAAGACGGAGGAATCAGGCCCATTGCTCGGGCTTGGTGTTCAACAAGGCTATAAAGCAGCTGCCCATGCAGCACGATTATACATCAATAACATGTCAGGTGAAAAAGCCCTAATCAAATGGAACTTTGTCAACTTAATCAGATGGGACGCTGCTGTCTGCACAGTTTTTAGGCACTTCTCTTCCCTCGTAGACAATGTGACGTTTAGCGTCACATTGCCTACGAGTTATGTGAACCTAACTACGTCGGCGATCTAGCCCTCTCTCACTTCTCCTCCTTTTCTTATTTTTAAATGTCTGAAAGTTATCATCATTTCCAGCACATGTAGGAATATGTTCCTCCATGAGAGTTGCCATGTTTGTCAGTGATGATATCTCATGCAAGACTTTCACAATTTCTGGCTCACACCTTTCCCTATAGTTAGTGCAAGAAGTAATATTGTGTCTAAAGTCTGAATTCTAATTCACATCATATGAAACAAAGTGGTTCAAATTCAATGAACACTTCCACTTGAGTCAGCCAACTCTAACTTAATATATCTCACTGAAATAATAATATTGCATACATCATAATGGATGATAAAAGCCACGTTTTACACCTAAATACAAATTACAACGATGTAAAAAAGGTAGAGGAAAAAAACTACATTCAAAAGTACAAGAGATAATATTGACTATAAAGTCAGAATTTTAACATAGTTCACATGAAACAAAGGAGTTTAAATTCTATTTGACTCAACCAAGGCTGCTACTATTTAATACTAAAATTACATTAAGAGACTTCCTGTAGTTGAGGTAATAATATGGCACATAATTGATGGTAAAGGCAAGGTCTTACACCTAAGCGCAAATTACATAGAAAGAAACAATGCACTAAATAAATTCGTAATAGGTGATATTGAGAATAAAGCCAGAATTCTAACACATCACATGGAATTAAGAGGTTCATATTCAATGAACATTTCCACTTGACTCAACTCTACTACTGCTAATACTTTATACGATACACACCTCACTAAAATTACATGAAGAGGCTTCCTATACACAAGGTAATATGATCAATTTAATGGGTGGTAAACACAAGGTCTTGCATCTAAGCACTAATTATAAACACACACACACACACACACACACACACACACACACACACACACACACACACACACACACACACATACACACACACACACACACACACACACACACACACACACACACACACACACACACACACACACACACACACACTAGGAGGCAGCAATGGCTATGTTATAATTGACTCAGAGATCCGGAGGTAAAAGCAATGGGAAGAGGAGAGGAGAAGTCAGTTTTATTCATGGGTTCCAGGAGACCGAAGAGAGGACATACAAGAAGAAGACTGGGAGAGAACAATAGAGATTGAATATATCATCAAACAAACAGGAGAGGAGGACACGACCGAGCTGATAAATTTTCAGAGAATAGGAGGATACTTGAGGGGAAGAAATCGGCCAATCAAATTTATTTTCAAGACAGAAAATATGCAGAACAGGATCCTGCAGCAGAAACCAGGCTAAAGAAAACAACATAATACAAGTGGGTGTATTTAGACCGCAACAGAACGACTGAAATTGAGAGGATAAAAAGAGGAAAGAGACAAGAAAGAGAGACAAGGCTAGAGTCAGATGGGAACACCCAGAGTCAGAAGGAGCAGCAAGTACAACCACCCAAAGAATCACCCACAGAACCTCGCAACCAAACAAACTAACCTAAAACAAACCACACCTCACTCTCACAGCCCCCCTTCCCCAGCATAATCCCCACCGACACACCAGCCTCCCATAGTACCCTGCCAGGTTTACCACTTCCCCAGCCCATACGATCCCCCCAGAATACAGTTTTGGAAAAGAAGCTGAATGTATGGTATACATATGCAGACAGAATAATGATTAAGTGTTAGGAGTGCACGAGAGAATTATGGGGGCATCCCCAGAAATCATAACACTAACAGAAACCAAGCTCATGGGAATGATATTAGATGCAATCTTTCCAACTGGATATCAGATCCTGAGGAAAAATAGAGGGAATAAAGAAGGTGGAGGAGTTGCACTGCTCATCAAAAACCAGTGGAGGTTTGAGGAGTTGGAAGGAGGGGACAGAGGGAAAACAAGGGACTTCATAATAACAACACTTCGGACTGGGGGTCCCAAGGTAGTGATTGCAGTGATGTACAACCCACCCCAGAACAGCAGGAAGCCAAGACAAGAATATGATGAGGGCGACAGAGCAATGGCTGATACACTAGCTGAGGTGGCCAGAAGGGCCCACATAGGCAGGGCAAAGTTACTAGTTGTAGGTGATTTCAATCATAAGGAGATTGGGAAAACCTGGAGCCACATGGGGGACCAGAAACGTGGAGGGCCAAGATGATGGAGATGATACCGGAAAACCTCATTCATCAACATGTTAGGGACACTACCAGAGAGAGAGAGATTAGAGGATGGACTCATATTCACCTTGAATACTTCAGACATTGTGGACATCACATATGAAAGGCTCTTCGGATCAAGTGATCACGTGGTGAAAAGTGGTAGGAACAAAACAAAACAACGGAAAATGTTGATCGCAATCACTTAGAGTACCTTCTTTGGGACACATAATAATAATAATAATAATAATAATAATAATAATAATAATAATAATAATAATAATAATAATAATAATAATAATAATAATAATAATAATAATAATAATAATAATAATAATTTAATAATAATCTAAGAATAATAATTATTATTTATATTTTTAGTATTATAATTATAATAAAATAATAATTAATAATAATAATATTTATTAATATTGTTATTATTGTAATTATAATGATTAATAATTTAATAATAATAATTATTTATACTATTAGCATTATGACAAAGCCAAAAAAAAATATTTTGAGAATTCCGATCGTGTCCAGTTTAGATTTATCTAAGCCTTATCTTTGAGTTACTTACAACAAATATGTTGTGATGTTGCAGGTTGAGACATTGCTGAGGCGGCTGGAGACCATGGCAGTGTTGCAGGTGCAAGGCTTGTACAATCTGAGCAACAGAACCCTTGTGGCGGTAAGATTATACTTCTCATCCACAGTTTTCAGAAAAGGTTGTCATCAAATACCGACAAGTAAATAATTCATACGAGCAGAACTCAGTTGTTCATTAAAAAAAAAAAATTCACTCCATAGAGCTTCATAAATTTTATACATTGAGTCATGTACAATTATGTACGATTATTTTTCCAACAAACCGGTCGTATCCCACCGAGGCAGCTATAATTTATACAGGATAAGGGTTACTAGCCCCTTGTTCCCGGCATTGTAGTCGCCTCTTACGACATACATGGCTTATGTAGGAAGAATTATTTTCCACTTTCCCATGGCGATAAGATCAAATAAAAAACAAGAACTATTAAGAAAATAGAAGAAAATCCGAGATGGTGTGTGTAATATATATGAAAGAACATGTATGTGTTAGTCTAGTGTTGCAGGTATACTTTATGTGTATAGTAGATGCCAGGTATACCTGTTACCCTGCTGCTATACAGAGTGCTAATTTATGCAGATATGTTACAATTTATGTATATGTCACACCCCATAAAGCATGCCTCCCGACCAGCAAACCAGGTGCTAAGGGTTTAACAATCAAGGGGTCCCAGCATTATCTTAGTTCAACGGGCTCAGTCATAGGAAGCTCACCAGGTGTGAAGCGTTAGTACATGTGAAGCAACTTTGGGCAGACTCCCCTTCCTGCTGGTCGCCACAGTTTGACCGTGTCTTGTGCTTGCATTTGCTTCATTGATTATTATTATGGTGTTGCATTCTCATTGCTACATAGCTAAATACTGAAAATGTCTGCAAACTACCAGCTTATTCTTTGGTGAAATAACATATATAATTTATTTTCTTATGTGTTTCTCGTTTCTAAACGGTTATCACATTATGGTGGTGCTGTCCATATTACCATGTCACCAGGACGGTAGTACCTCCCTGGGTGGTTGCTGTCTACCAACCTACTACCACGGACGGTAGTACTCCCTGGGTGGTTGCTGTCTACCAACCTACTACCACAGGACGGTAGTACCTCCCTGGGTGGTTGCTGTCTACCAACCTACTACCACGGGACGGTAGTACCTCCCTGGGTGGTTGCTGTCTACCAACCTACTACCACGGGACGGTAGTACCTCCCTGGGTGGTTGCTGTCTACCAACCTACTACCACAGGACGGTAGTACCTCCCTGGGTGGTTGCTGCCTACCAACCTACTACCACAGGACGGTAGTACCTCCCTGGGTGGTTGCTGTCTACCAACCTACTACCACGGGACGGTAGTACCTCCCTGGGTGGTTGCTGTCTACCAACCTACTACCACGGGACGGTAGTACCTCCCTGGGTGGTTGCTGTCTACCAACCTACTACCACGGGACGGTAGTACCTCCCTGGGTGGTTGCTGTCTACCAACCTACTACCACAGGACGGTAGTACCTCCTGGGTGGTTGCTGTCTACCAACCTACTACCACGGGACGGTAGTACCTCCCTGGGTGGTTGCTGTCTACCACCCTACTACCACAGGACGGTAGTACCTCCCTGGGTGGTTGCTGTCTACCAACCTACTACCACAGGACGGTAGTACCTCCCTGGGTGGTTGCTGTCTACCAACCTACTACCTAGGGTATGATTTATAATTGTTCTTTATTATGGTTACTGGAGAATAATACGTGGTAGTGGAGGGTTCAGTGACCTTAAGTTTAACAAGTCAGTCAACTTCATTAAAGGTAAACATTAACTGAAGAAAAGATACTGGGTACATTTTTCTCTTAACAACCTCCGTAGTTGTTAGTTCAGTCTTATGTTGGAATTTATACCCACTTGGTTCTACCTGGAAATTTATGAAAATACAATAGGAAACTGTAAGACTAATTTCATCACTCAGGGTTACTGTCTGTGAACAATTCTGGGTTAATATTAACGTCTGATAGCTTATCGGTTGCCAGTAGGGTAATTATATCAGGATTATCATCTTATGTTCGGATCTGAAGTACCAGAGTTTACTACACATACATGGATAGTATCTGGTAGCCTGCTAAGTAATTTAAGATGTCGTCTGAAAAACATTATTAACTCTGCGGTGATATTTATTAAGTATAATAATATGGTGTGCGTAAATTTAGCATTAACATTACTTACATGATCCACTTTATTGCATATCGTTACTGCTTTATGAGGTCCTTACCAAAATAAAAGTGGCAAATTGAAATTTACACAGATTCACAAGTCAAGACTTATGTTATAGTAACAACACTGGTACTTATCACCTACCTTAAAGTTACGTCTCAAACTCTTCAATTCGGAGTAAGTTTTATAAGTGTTCAAATCGGAGTAAGTTTTATAAGTGTTCAAATTGGAGTAAAATAAATTTATAAGTGCTTTACTTCTATGTAGTGGTTTCAGTATTAGTCCAAAGTTCGTTAAGGATAACCAGCCTATGAGACATCTAACTTAACCTCCATAAAGAAGCTTAACTTGTAAAAATCCTAAAGAATCGTTGGGTATCTCCCTCACTGTAAACACGGCATAGAGCATAAATCTACGCCATACTGAAGGTTTTAGCTTAAAAAATTATTTCAGGGGAGAATGTTGTCGCTGAATCCTTCCTTTCTGTAAGCAGTAGTTTAATGCATATGAACTGATATACTTAATCAATTAGATCTGATGTAAAATCGGCCTCTTGATCAGTTAGAATTTCACGAGGGAATCATATCCTGAAAAATGTTGACAATAAAACTTTAACCACATCTATGTAGATGATATATTTTAACTGAATTGCTTCTGGAAACCTATAAATGTAATTAATTTTGGTTACTATATATCTGTCTCTCTGGAGAAGGAAGAGAAAAAAGACCAACTATATCCACACTAATACGTTCATATGAAATGTTTACGATAATTTCGAAAATCGACCATTATTTATGGCCAAATCTTTGAGTTCATTATTCGTTGTTGTCTATGAAAAATGTCCAGAAAATGGAAAGTCATTGGACATCTTCAGCACTGTCTCTCGAAATACCAAAGTAACAACCTAAACTGGAAGTGATTTCTTGCTTAAGAAAAATGTGGAAGAATGATACAATACTTACTTATAAAATGATTAAATCTTCACCAACAGATCCGAATTTTATTTCTACCTCGTCATATTTCTGGCACTTTTTTTTTTTTTTTTTGGAACGTTTTAGGGTTTAGGAAGTTATTGAGTGCATTACAGGATGCTGGGAATGTGTTCAAGAACTTTAGTCACAGGCTGGATGAACACGCAGTTGCTGCTGGTCTTTACTCAAGAAGACATAAATGATGTCCCAGCAATTAACAATTATTCAATTCCGAGGATATTACTGTCACGAGCAAAATGGTAATCAAACATGTAGATAAATTAAAAGAAAATAAGTCCCCAGGCCCCGACGTATAATTTTCAAGGGTAATTAAAGAATGTAAATTGGAACTTAGACAACCGCTAATGAGTGTGTTTAATACTTCCATCCAAAGTGATGTTTTCCCAGAGATGTGGCAAATGTAATGTAATTTATTAACGTAATTCCTATGTTTAAATCAGGGGATAATTACATTCCATCAAATTATCGTTCAATAAGAAAGACGTCTATAGTAGGAAAATTATTATAATCAATTATAGCAGATATTATTAGAAGTCACCTTGACGAGCATAATTAAAGAGCCTCAGCAGGGATTCACAAGAGGTCGCTCCTGCCGGACAAATTTACTAACGTTTTTCAATGACGTTTTTCAGGCAGTAGACAACGATAAAGAATATTATGTAGTTTATTTGGATTTCAGTTAAAGCCTTCCATAGAGTACCTCACAAAAGACTTTTAAGAAAAATGGCAGCTCATGATATAGGAGGTAAAATTCTAACATGGGTCGAGACATAGCTAACCAATAGACAGCACAGAGTTTTCATTAATGACGTCAGATCTAAATGGGGAAGCAGTCAATAATGGCGTTCCACAAGGATCAATTTTAGGCCCATTGTTGTTCATAATTTACATTAATGACCTTGATGAAGGAATTACAAGTGATGAGTAAATTTGTTGATAATACAAAAAATATGCCGAATGATTGATTCTGAGGAGGATGCCAGTGAACTCCAGGAGGATTTGGACAAATTAATGTCTTGGTCAGAAAAGGGTAGATGCAGTTCAATGTGGACAAGAGTAAAGTCCTAGTCCTTGGGAATGAAAATAACCCTCTGTGACAAGCAAAGAGTATGTTACATTTTATTCAGCGTATGTACACACTCACATAGGCTGCTCCCCAACCAGCGAACCAGGTGCTAAGGGTTTAACGGTAATGTGCTCATCGTTAAATCAGTACCTTGGTTCATTGTCCAATCACAGGCGGGCCTGCCAAGTGCTGAGGCGATGTGGTATCACTCGTGGCCAGCATATGCCAGACTTTTATAGCAGCTGGTTGAGAATGGTGTCTCTCTCAGGCTTCTGTCTTTGCATTTATCACCGTGTGGTAAACTTATATTCAACTGGTTAAGGTAAATACAAGTTAAATACTACTGCTGTATTTATTTCGCTCCAAACCCATTACGACCAAGTCAACAGGCCATTATTACATGTGTTCATAATATGGACTCTCCGTACGGGAGCTGGAGATGTAGCTGGTCTTAGTATCTTTCAGATAGCCCTATCGCTCGGCATTGCTTGTCAGCCCTATCGCTCGGCATTGCTTGTCAGCCCTATCGCTCGGCATTGCTTGTCAGCCCTATCGCTCAGCATTGCTTGTCAGCCTTGCTATCGCTCGGCATTGCTTGTCAGCCTTGCTATCGCTCGGCATTGCTTGTCAGCCTTGCAATCGCTTTCATTATTGCTTTTCAGCCTTGCTACTGTGTGTATTCTGCAAGTCGTACTGTGCTATTGTTGCTTGTTGCGTGTACTGCAAACAGCGTGTTAAATTGGGGTTAAATGCCACCTACACGGGTCAGGCGGTTAGTGTCTGACTATACTCTACTAAATCTACCCAAACTATCTCTACAGGGTTGCTGGCGAATTGCTCTTTCTATTAGTATAGAATATCAACCGACTCTCACTGCTGCACAACTTCGTGACATTATTCGTACAAAGTTAAGAACTGAAGCAACTATGGCACACTAAACTGAGGTATCTCCCATTACCGGAGCTGTTAATCTCAGATCTCCACTTAGGTTCCTTCATAATGTGAGAGGGACAACACTAGAGCAACCAGACCAGCAGTCTCGAAGCAGGTCCACTGACGACAGTGCTTAAAGTGTGTTCAATAAGGTTTAGAGATTACTTGGATTTCTTTTGAGAAATATAAGTAACAGGAATACAAAAGTTATTTTACAGCTCTTTACATCATAGTAAGACCTCAGTTAGATTAAGCTGCTCAGTTTTCGTCTCCTTACTACAGAATGGCAAAGATGTTTCACTCTATAAGGAATCTCCCTATGAAGATAGACTTCGAGCCTAGAATCTTTGAGAGACATAGAATGAAAAGTGATATCATGGAAGTGCTCCTGAGAACAAGTGTCTAGCGTACCCTCTGATCGTAGCTAAATGATATTGTGATCATAGGTTCCCGACTATGAGCAGCTATATCTTCGGCTTAAGGCATACTTAATAGAAGCAAGATGAGAAATTCAACGACTGAAAAGTATGTGCAAGAATTATCCCTGAATAACGTCGTTGATGATCGGATCAACGACTGGATGCTAGCTGGAACTGAAGGGACGAAGCTGAAGCTGAAGAAGGTCCAGGAGACAGCTGAGAAGACCAGCAACTCTTTTCTTTATTATCAGACGAATGTTAATCGACGATTTAGGACCTTCCCACGATGACGCTGCAACGAGGACCAATGTTATTGTCACTTCAAAACCCGCCAATGAAGGCATCCCAGCGATGACCATCCGTACAAATACCATCGAAAACGTCACATCGAGCACAGCCAATGAAGGTAAGAACATCGTAACAATTGGTTAAATTTATGGAAAGGGCTTTTTGACTTAGAGACAAGAAGAGGAGGCAGAAGGTGTGTTTTTCTGGAGCCAAGATAGAGGATATTGTCAGCTCTTTGGACAATATCATGGAAGATAATGGGAGCAATCCTATTATTTGTTGGCAGATGTACAAGTGATGATTTAGTTAGCAGGTATAGGGCAGCAATAGATATAATTAGGAAGAATGGAGGGCGCCCTGTTATATATGACATTTTTTACTAGAAGGGGTGTAGGAAAATGGTTGGCTTGAGCAATTGGTGTTAATTGTTGCCTGTAAAAATATTGTAAGAATAATTCTGAACCATTCATCGACATCTGGGACCACTTTTATGGCAGAAATGACATGTATGCCAGGGATGGGGTTCACTTATCTAGGACAGGTGTGGTTGCTCTCTCTATTCACTGGAGGGTGTTGTTATAATAATAATAATAATATTCTTTATTTACTACAAGTACATGTACATGGTATACAGGCCTAGCTGACATCATTGACATACTACTATATAGAAAGTCTCTTGTTATGCTGAGCATTTCGGGCAGATTAGGTCAGTGTCCCAGGATGCGACTCACACCAGTCGACTAACACCCAGGTACCAATTTTACTGATGGGGAACATAGACAACAGGTGTAAAGAAACACGCCCAGTGTTTCTGTCCTGGCTGGGAATCGAACCCAGGCCCTCGCCGTGTGAAGCGAGAGCTTTAGCCACCAGACCACCAGAGCCCCTTTAAACTTTAAACTAGAAATATAGGTACGGGTTTTGGAAGGGAAATTTTTTTTTGATGTAAATATTGATTTAGGTTCTGATGTGATTAACAGAAGGAATAACAGAGATCAATCAACTTTGAGTAAGGGTGATAAAAGAAATTGTGGAAAAGGAAAGCTGAATAGGGAAAAAGAAACATCTTTCATACCAATAGTCGAATCGCCAGGAATAAAATTAATGATCTATGTTTGGTTCTATGTTCGAAACTGTGATGTGTTGCAATAACTGAAACATGGTTTAATTTAATGAGTAGGGACATGATTGCCAAGTGTCATTTTCAGAGGTTTAAATAGTTACATGTTGATATAAATAAGGGGATGAGGGTGGGTATCGTTATATGTTAGAGGTAACTTCAATTGTTGTATCAAACAGGTATAAAAATCAGTGGATAGACAATGAATCTGTGTGGGAAGATTTTCTAGGATTAGAAAAAATATTTCAAGTGTTATATACCGACCCCCTAACTTAGATAGCGACAGAGGAAGACATCTTAGGAATGAAATTGTTAAGGCTTCTAGACACGATAATGTAGCAATAGCAGAGATTCTTAACATTAGTTAAATGCACTGGACTACTTTGACTGGAAATTTAGAGTACTGTGCCTTCATGTCACTGCTTTTTGAGGCAATTTGTAACCGAACCTTCCAAGGTAATAATCTGTTGGATCTTGAGTTGTCAAATAGAAACTCGTTAATAATCTTGAGATCACTAAGGAGCTTGGCTGGAGTGATCACAAATCTGTCACCTTTGATATTACCTGGGAATAGGAAAATAGGGACACTACGGTAAACTCCTGATTTTCATTCTGCCAATTATAATTGACTTAGAGAACTCTTGTCTGGTCTTGACTGGGTTTATCTGTCTAATGATCCTATTGAAGATGGTACTTGCAATAATGAATGGAAACGTGAATATAACTATTTTCTTAATAATTTACCTCGTGCTCAATTTATATATATATATATATATATATATATATATATATATATATATATATATATATATATATATATATATATAGTCCTCAGAGGAAAATTAGGTCAAATATGAACAAGACCAAATGGATGAATAGGAGACCAAAGTATTTAATTGGAGAGGAATTTATAGTTGCATCAAAAGAGGAGAGGTTAAGCTTATTGAGCAATACGTTCATTTTTAAAGAGGTAAAAAGGGGATTATGAAGACTAAACGTGACTATCGCTAGTAAGGCCTCACCTAGATTACGCAGCTCAGTTCTGGTCTCCATATTACAGAATGGATATTAATTTGTTAGAAAACATTCAGTGCAGAATGACTAAATTAATACATAGCATTAGAAATCTTCCGTATGAAGAAAGATTGAAGACCCTAAAATTACATTCACTTGTAAGACGTAGAATGAGGGGAGACATGATCGTGGTGGACCTGACTTAATCAGTGGTGGACCTGACTTAACTCAGTGAAGACGTGTCTTGTGTGCTCTCTGTCAATCTGAAGAAGATGTCCTCTCTGAGCTACTCACCAGCAGCTGAAGGAAGAACTGAGGGTAGCTAAGCTTGAGATACAGCACGACTGAGGAAAACAAGAGGATTCGTAGTAATCCTCCTATTGAGAATCCTCAAGCCAAGAAAGGAACCTGGACAGTGGCTAACACGCATGGGACAAAGTTAAGGCTCAAGAGGACGGGTGGAGAGGTAGAAACATCAAGACCCAGGAGAATGTTGTGGAAAACATCGAACCCATTCTCTCCGATGAATATGAGTCGACTTCTGGGAGCGTCACGACGAAAGACACAAAGGAAGGTAAAACATTGTTGTTGTTGGGGACAGTCAGGTTAGGTACATGGATAGGGCTTTCTGTTTGATTGATAGAGTAGGAGACAGAGGGTTTGCTTTCCTGGGGCTGGGATGGAGGATATTGTTAGCCGTCTGGACGACATCATGAGAGGTAATGGGAGCAATCCTATTATCTGTCTCAGTGCTGGAGGCAACGATGTTGGCAGACGTAGGAGTGAGGACCTGACTAGCAGGTTTAGGTCAGCAATAGACATAATTAGGAAGAAGGGTGGGAACCCTGTCATATGTGGATTTTGCCAAGGAGAGGAGTTGGAATGAATGGCTGTCCAGGGCAATTGGTGTCAATTGCTGGCTGGACAAATACTGTAAGAAAATTCAGTAACATTCATTGACAACTGGGACCTCTTCTATGGCAGAAATGACATGTATGCCAGGGATGGGGTTCACTTATCCAGGTCTGGGGTGGGGGCACTGGCAACTGCAGTGGAGGGAGCTGTTAGGGCTTTAAACTAGAAATAGTTAGTGGTATGGGTTTTGGGGGAAAACAGAGAAGTCCCAGTGTAGTAATATTATAAGTTCTAGGAGAACTAGTAATAGGCAGAATAAGGTGGATAGTGGAAAGCTAGTGACACTAGATGACAAGGACAGTAATAGGTATAGGGAAAACAGAGATGAGCAGGAAGGGTAAAGAGAAAGGAGGGTCTCTAAATATATATTACACCAATAGTCGTAGTGCTAGGAATAAGATGGACGAGTTGAGATTAGTTGCAAGTACGGGTAATATTGATGTTTTTGCAATAACTGAGACATGGTTTAATATGAAAATCGGGACTTGCCTGCCGAATGTCACATTCAGGGTTTTAAATTGTTCCAAGTAGACAGAAGTATCGGGAAGGGGTGGGGTGGCACTCTATGTCCGTGATCATTTAAATTGTTGCATAAAACCGGTATAAAGTCTGAATTAACACATACAGAGTCTGTCTGGATAGAATTTTCAGAGGGGTGTGAAAAATTGATTTTAGGCGTGATTTACCGTCCTCCAAACTTAGATAGGGAACAAGGGAGACTACTTTGGGGGGAAATTGTTAAGGCCACAAGACACGATAACGTAGTAATTTAGGGACTTTAACTTTAGTCAGATTGATTGGAATTTCATGACAGGGAATTTAGAATCTAACGACTTTTTAGAAGTAGTTCAGATTGCTTTTGAAGCAGTTTGTAACAGAACCTACAAGGGAAATAACCTACTTGACTTGGTTCTGGCAAGCAAGGAAACCCTTGTTAATAATTTAGAAATTACAGAGGAACTCGGCTCAAGCGACCACAAGTCAATTACCTTTAGCATTGAATGGATGTATGATAGTAGGGATAATTCAGTAATGGTCCCAGATTTTCGCTTAGCAGATTATAATGGACTTAGAGAACACTTATCAACTGTGGACTGGGGTGAAGAAGAGAGGTATCAATATGACAGTTTTCTTAACACTATACAGGCTGCCCAAAGAACATTTATCCCGTATAAAGAAATTAGATCAAGTAGAAATGACCCAAAATGGATGAATAATAGGCTCAAATATCTTTTAGGGCAGAAGAAAGGAATTTATAGGCGCATAAAAGAGGTGAGGGTCATCTTATAAATCAGTATACTGACATTAAGAGGGACGTTAAAAAGGGGAAAAAGAAAAGCTAAACGGGACTATGAAAATAAAGTTGCTAGGGATTCAAAAACTAACCCAAAAGTTTTTTCCAGGTTTATAGAACAAAAGTTAGGATAAGATAGGTCCCCTTAAAAATAACTTTGGGCATCTTACTGACAAGGAGAATGATATGTGCTCTATTTTTAATAATTATTTTTCTCGGTTTTCACACAGGAAGACATTAATAATATCCCAGTAATTAATTTTTACAGAGGCCAAGAAGAAGATAAATTATGTAATATCACAGTCACTAGCGAAATGGAAAAGGAAAACAGCGGGACCGACTGAAACAAAAAAATGCCGGGTCCGGGATGAGTTTTTTGCAAGGGTTCTTGGAAAAAAAAAATGGAACTCGGGGGAAACCAAATTAACATTTTTAATTTATCTCTTCAAACAGGGTGTAGTGTCTGATATGTGGAAGATGGCTAATTTAATTCCTTTTTTTAAAGCGGGGGACAAGTCATTTCCGTAAAATTCCCGCCCAAAAATTTTTTTGCCCCCCTTTAAAAAAATTTAAAATAGAGTCAATTATAGCTGATATTATTGGCCATCAAAAAACCCCAAAATTTGATTAATGATACCCATGGATTCACGGGGGGTTTTTCCCCTGCCATCTAATTTATTAACCTTCTTCAGTAAAGCTTTAAGCTGTTGATCAAAAAAAAAGAATTCGATATTGTATATTTATTTTTGGGGGAATTTTGATAGAGTCCCCACCGAGACTGAAAAAAAAAGGGCAGCTGGGGGTTTTTGGGGGGGAAAAGGGGCCCCGCGGGATCGAGTCAGGGGCTCACCAATAGGAAGCAGAGAGTGTGAAAAAAGGGGGGGGTTAAACCGAATGGGGATTTTGTAACAAGTGGTGTTCCGGGGGGACTTTTTAGGCCCATTGTTATTTATAATATATACAACCCCCTTTAAAAGGGGGAAATTTTATAGTGAGGGGGAGCAAATTCCCCGACGACACGAAGATGGGGTGGGAAAAATTTTGATTCAAACATAGATGTCATAGAATTTCAGGAAAAAGACAAACTTAATTCGTGGTCAGAAAAGTGGCAGATGAACGGGGGAAAAAATGGGTTCCCCCCCCTGGGGAGTGTCCATAACCCAAGACTTAAGTTAAATAACAGAACTTACCCAAACTTTTTTGGGAAAAGGGAAAATTTGGGGGTGAGGGGCGGGCAACCTTAAACCAAGCAAAACCCCCCAACGAATTTTAAAGGCAAAAGATTACGGGGATTTAAATAAGAATTTTAGCAACAGAAGTCCAGGGGTTATATTACTTTTTTTTAAAAATCATTAGTAAGGTTCTCACCTAGACCCCCAAAAGCTTTTTTTTGGGGTCCCATATTACAGAATGGAAAAAAATTTTCGTTAAAAAAACATTCAGCTTAGAATGACTAAATTAATAAAGATTAGAAACTTCCTTACGAAGAAAGATTGAAGCCCCTTTAAAAAATTTCTTTTACTTGTAAGACGTAGAATGGGGGGAAAAAAGATCGAGGTATACAAGTGGAAAATGGGTATTAAAAAAGGGGAAAAAATAAGGTCTTGAGGATATCTCCCCCAAAGAGAGAACCCGCAATAATGGATTCAAGTTAGATAAGTTTGGGGTTTAGAAAGGATATAGGAAAGTTTTGGGTTTTGGGAAAAAAGGGAAAAATTTAGGGGAACAGTCTCCCGGGGGAGGGTTATTGAACCCGGGGGCCTTGGGGGTTTCAAATTTAGTTGAAAAATTTTATGAGGGGGGAGGGGTTGATTTAGGGGGCCCCCGGAAAATTTTAAAGGGGGGGGGGAATTTTTCCCAAAATTTATTTTTTGGGGGAGCATTAAAAAATTGGGGGGTTCCCCAAAACGTTGGGGGGGACGGATTGTGAAGGACCTGCCTAGTATGGGCCAACGGGCCCTTTTCTGCAGTTTTCCCCTTTTTATGTTCTCTTATGTTCTTATGTACGGGAATAAATTCGGGGGAGTTTTGGGGGGGTTTTTATAAGGACCTCCCTTTTGTATGGGAGTGGGCCCTTTTTGCAGTTTTTTCATTCTTATGTTCTTTTTTATAAAAAGGGAAAATGAACATTTATATAAAAAATTCCCCCTTTTTTCCAAAAAGAACCCGCAAAATGGATTCAAATTAGATAAGATTAGATTTTTTTAAAGGGGGTAGAAAAGTATTTTTGGGGAAAAAAGGGGGGGAAGTGGGAAAAAATCTGCCTAGTAGGGGGTTTTTTGAAAAGACCTTGGGTAGTTTCAAATTTTGGGTTTATAAATTCATAAGAACAAAAAACATAAGAAAGGGGGAACACTGAAAAAGGCCTATTGGCCCATACTAGGCGGGCCTTAAACAACCCTTTCCCCCCTAACAGAATATTTGCTAAAACCCCAAATTTTTAATGCTACCCAAGAAATAACCCCTTTTAAAATTCCCCCATTTGCGGAGACCCCCCCAAATCCAACCCCTCCCACTCATGAATTTACCCAAACCCTTTAAAATTTTAAACTACCCAAGGTCCTAGTTTTAAAAACCCCCACTGGGGGAGACTGTTCCACTCATCAACAAAACCCCTTTTCCCCAAAACCCTATTTTTCCCTTTTTCCCTTTAAAACTAAACTTATCTAACTTGAATCCATTATTGGGGGGCCCTTTTTGGGGGAGATACCCCCAAGACCTTATTTAACCCCCTTTTTTTAAAAATTTCCCTTTTCCACTTGTATACCCCCGATCATGTCTCCCTCATTCTACGTCTTACGGAATGTAATTTTTAGGGTTTTCAATCTTTCTTCGTAAGGAAGATTTCAATGCTATGAAAATTTTTTTAAACTCCCCTGAATTTTTTTAAAAAATTTATGTCCATTCGGGGAATATGGGGGCCAGAACGGGGTTTAAACCCGGGGGGGGCCCTTTTCTAATGAGGGGTTTAAACCCCTAATATAACCTCGGGGTTTCCCCTTTTCTAACATTTTGGATATAAATCCCAGTAATCTTTTTTCCCCTTTTTTCGTACGCTTAGGTTCTGTCTTGGTTTTTGGGGGTTTTCCATCACCCCCAAGTCCTTCCAAAAAAGTATGGCTAAGTTCTACGTTATTTAACTTTAAAAAACTTGGGTTTTGGGGGCCCGGAAATTTAGAACCTTGCATTTATCTACATTGAACTGCATTCCACTTTTTCACCACGAATTAAGTTTGTCTAAATCTTCCTGAAGTTCTATGACATCTATGTTTTAATCAATTATCCACCCCTTTTTTTGTCGTTTTCCCAATTTATCATACAGTTTTTAAATTCCCCCCTCAAGGTCGATATATTTTAAATAACAATGGGCCAAGACTGATCCCCCCGGGAACAAACCCCTTGTTACAAGTCCCCCTTCGGGTTTAACCCCCTTTATGCACACTCTTGCTTCCTAAGGGGGGCCATGACTCGATCCAAAAACACTTTTTTTCCCCAAAAACCCTTTAGGGGCCACTTTTTAAAAACTGGTGCGGTACTTATCAAAAGCCCCACAAAATTAAAAAAAAAAATATCGAATTCTTTTTTTGTGATCAAAAGCCTCGCTTTTTTTTAAGAAGGTTAATAAATTAGATAGGCAGGGAAAATTTTTTTTGGGGAAAAAATGCTGGGTATCATTAATCAAATTATGGTTTTAGGGGGGGGTTCTAATAATATCAGCTATAAGACTTTTTGTAATTTGCCCACAATTGAGGCCCGGGTTATTAAGGGTAGTTTGACGGGTAGTGACTTGTCCCCCTGCTTTAAAAATGGGGGGAAAATTTCATTAGCCATCTTCCACATACGACACTACACCTGTTTGAAGAGATAAATTAAAAATGTTAGATATTGGTTCACAGAGTTCCTTTTTTCATTCCCAAAAACCCCCTTTAAAAAAATTTTTTGGGCCAAAATTTATTTTGTTTTTTTTTGGGTCCAGCTTTTCATAATCATTTCGCTAGTGACTGTGATATTACATAATTTATCTTCTTCTGGGCCTCAAAAAAATTAATTACTGGGATATTATTAATGTCTTCCTGTAAAAAAACCGGGGAGAGAAAATCTTTTTTAAAAAAATAGAGCACATATCATTCCCCTTTTTCGAAGATGCCCAAATTTTTTTTTAAAGGGGGGCCCCATCTTACCCCAAATTTTTTTGTTCTAAAAACCCAAAAAAAATTTTTTTGGGTTAGTTTTTGAATCCCTAGCAATTTTAAATTTAAAAACCCCCCGTTTAGCTTTTTTTTTTCCCCTTTTTTAACGTCCCTCTTAATGTCAGTATACTGATTTATAAGATCCCCCCTCCCCTTTTTTTTATGCGCCTAAAAATTTCCCTTTTTTTGCCCAAAAAAGATATTTGACCCTTTTTCCATCCATTTTGGGTCATTTTACTTGATCTAATTTCTTTATACGGGATAAATGTTCTTTGGGCAGCCTGTATAGTGTTAAGAAAACTGTCATATTGATACCTTTTTCTTCACCCCAGTCCACAGTTGATAAGTGTTCTCTAAGTCCAAAAATTTTTTTTTTGGAAAATCTGGGACCATTACTGAATTATCCCTACTATCATACATCCATTCAATGCTAAAGGAAATTTTTTTTGGGTCGCTTGAGCCTTTTTCCCCTCTGTAATTTCTAAATTTTTAAAAAAGGGGGTTTTCCCTTTGCTTGCCAGAACCAAGTCAAGTAGGTTATTTCCCTTGTAGGTTCTTTTAAAAAAACTGCTTAAAAAAGCCCCCCTTTTGAACTACTTCTAAAAAGTCGGGGTTTTAAAACCCCGTCATGAAATTCCAATAAATTTTTGACTAAAGTTAAAGTCCCCAAAGAACCCCCACGATCGTGTCTTGGGGCCCTTTAAAAAATTTTCCCCCTCCCAAAGTAGTCTCCTTGTTCCCTTTTTTGTTTGGAGGACGGTAAACACGCCTAAAATCTTTTTTTACCCCCTCTGAAAATTCAAAACCAGACAGACTGTATGTGTTAATTCAGACTTTATACCCGTTTTTTTGAACAATTTAAATGATCACGGGGGTAGAGTGCAACCCCACCCCTTTTTCCCATACTTTTTTGTCTACTTGGAACAATTTAAAAAACCCTTTTAAAAAGACATTCGGCAGGCAAGTCCCGATTTTTCATATTTCCCTGTCTCAGTTATTGCAAAAAAACAATAATACCCGTACTTGCAACTAATCTCAACTCGTCCATCTTATTCCTAGCACTACAAAAAAATTTGGGGGAATATATATTTAGAGACCCCCTTTCTCTTTTTTCCCTTCCTGCTCATCTCTGTTTTTCCAATTTTTCCTATTACTGTCCTTTTTATCTAGTGTCACTAGCTTTCCACTTTTTCCAACCCCTTTTTTTGCCTATTACTAGTTCTCCTACAACTTATAATATTACTACACTGGGACTTTTGTTTTCCCCCCCCCCAAAAACCCCCCCCAATTTTAAAAAAATTTTTAGTTTAAAGCCCTAACAGCCCCCCACCCCCGCCGCCAGTTCCCCCACCCCAGACCTGGGTAAGTGAACCCCATCCCCCATACATGTCATTTCTGCCATAGAAGAGGTCCCAAAGGGGAATGTTACTGAATTTTCCTTACAGTATTTTTCCCCGCCAGAATTTTTAACCCCAAATTTTTCCCGGGGGGCCATTATTTCCAACTCCCCCCCCTTGGCAAAATACCAATATGACAGGGTTCCCACCCTTCTTCCTAATTATGTCTATTGCTGACCCAAACCCTAGTCAGGTCCTCACCCTACGCCCGCCCCAAAATCGTTGTTTTTAGCACTGAGACAGATAATAGGATTGCCCCCCCTTACCTCTCATGATGTCGTCCAGACGGCTAACAATATCCTCCATCCCAGCCCCAGGGGAAAAAAAAAACCCTGTCCCCCCACTCCTATCAATCAAACAGAAAGCCCCATCCATGTACCTAACCTGACTGTCCCCAACAACAACAATGTTTTTACCTTCCTTTTTGTTTTTTCGTCGGGCGCCCCAGAAGTCGACTCACATTCATCGGGTAAGGAGAATGGGTTCGATTTTTCCCCCAACATTCTCCCTGGGTCTTCGTTGTTTCTACCTCTCCCCCCGTTTTTTTTTTACCCTTTTTAAATTTGTCCCATGCGTTTTCCCCGTCCACCCTTTTCCCCTTTTTTTAGGGGTTTTCAACAGGAGGATTACTAGGGGAAAACCTTTTTTTTTTCCTCAGTCAGTCGCTGTATCTGCTTAGCTACCCTCAGTTCTTCCTTCGGGGTGGTAGAGTAGCTCAAGAGAGGACATCTTCTTCAGATTGACAGAGAGCACACAAGACACCCCTTTTACTGGGGGATTTTGTGGGGGGAAATTTCACAGGGGGAAATGGGGAAATTTTCAAAGCTTTTTTCTTGGGGCATTGAAAATTGGGTTGACCAAAAAATTCTGTTAGTGGATGGATTGTAAAGGACCTGCCTAGTATGGGCCAACAGGCCTGCTGCAGTTTTCCCCCCTTTTTTGTTCTTATGTTAAATTAAAGTAGGGGGGAATAAAAGACAGATGAAGAGTATTCTTTCAATGTATGGGAAAAATTTTTGGGGAAAAAATAGGACCACTAAAACTAGGACTGGACAGTTACTCATAATGAGAGGAAATGTCCTTTTTCACACAAGAAGACATAAAAAACCCCAGCAATAAATTTTATTCAGGTTCTATTCCACCTTCGATAGTTTTTAAGTCTGCTAAGTCTGCTTGGGCCCTGCATACGACTACAGTTACACAAGTTTATGACTACCACTTACATAATATCGTATATGTGAGTTTCTTGAAAACCCTTTTGGGGGTCGGTGGGGGGGCTTAGCCTCGGGTCCTACTGTTAAAAAAAATGTTATTCAGACGAGAAAACGGAATTTTTAGGGGGGGTTTAGACAAACCTTTTCCCGGTCAAAAAAACAGATGCAGTTAAAAGTAGATAAATGAAAATTTCAAAGTGGGGAAAGTTCATAACCCCACCTACCAGTTTAAATTAATGTTGAATTTCACCCGACAGAATGCGAAAGGATCTGGGGGGGGAAAACAGCAACCTCAAAAAAAGTCAGCAATGCCTGGGGGAAAAAAACATAAGAAAAAATAAGAACATAAGAAAGGAGGAACACTGCAGGGCCTTTTTTGGGCCCCTACTAGGCAGGCCCCACAATCCGTCCCACTAACAGAATATTTCTCAACCCAATTTTCAATGTTACCCAAGAAAAACTTTGACAATTCACCCACTATGGGGGTCCCCTCAAATCCAACCCCCTCACCTGAATTTATCCAACCAAATTTTTAAACACCAAGGGGCCCAGCTTCAATAAAACCCCTTTGGCAGACTGTTCCACTCATCCCCCCTATTTCCCCAAAAAAATTTTTCCCCCATCCTTTTTTAAAACTAAACTTATCTAACTTGAATCCATTATTGCGGGTTCTCTGGGGGATATCCCAAGACCTTATTTATATCCCCTTTTTTAAAACCCATTTTCCCCCCTTTTTTCCTCGTCATGTCTCCTCATTCTACGTCTTACAAGTGAAAGTAATTTTAGGGGCTTCAATCTTTCTTCGTAAGGAAGATTTCAATGCTATGTATTAATTTAGTCATTCTACGCTGAATTTTTTCTAACGAATTTATGTCCATTTTTAATATGGAGACCAGAATGGGGCTGCGTAATCTAGGTGGGGCCTTACAAAGATGTATAAAGCTGTAATATAACCTCTGGACTTCTTTGCCCCCTTGGGTATAAATCCCAGTAATCTATTTGCCTTATTACGTACGCTTAGGCATTGTTTTCTTGGTTTTAAGGGTTTTTGGGGACCATCCCCCCCAAGTCCTTCCCCAAACCCCCGGGGGGTTCTATGTTTTTTAACAAATGCTTGGGTTATGGACACCCCGGTTTTTAAAAAACCTTGCATTTATCTACTTTGAACTTTTTTCTGAAAAAAATTGTTTGTTAAACTTCCCCAAAAATTCTATGACATCTATTTTTGAATCAATTATCCTACCATTTTCGTGTCGTCGGCGAATTTGCTCATATCACTAGTAATTCCCCACAAGGTCATTGAAAATATTAAAAATAAAATGGGTAAAACCTCCTGGAAAAACCCCTTGTTCAAGTCCCCCCCGGGGGTTTAACCCCTTTTTAAAATTTTTTTCCCCATTGGTGGGCCATGACTCGATTCCCTGAAATTTTCCCCCAAAGCCATGAGCTGCCACTTTCTTTAAAGTTTTGGTGCGGTACTCTATCAAAAACCTTACAAAGTCTAAATAAACAATATCGAATTCTTTATTGGACAACAGCCTCAAAAACTTTAGTGAAGAAGGTTAAAAATTAGATAGGGAGGGGAAAAACCCTCTGTCCCCCCTTTATATTTAATCAAATTTTGCCTAAAAGATGGCTTCTTATGTTATCAGCTATAACATCTAATAATTTTCCCCACAATTGAAGTTAGACTTATTGGGGGGTTTTGGTAACGACTTGTCCCCTGCTTTAAAAATAGGAATTACATTAGCCCCCCCGTATATAAAAAAACCATATCTGAATAGATCAGTTGGGTATCGATTAGATGCGGTTTTTATCTGAAATGCATTTCCCCTTTATTCTTTAACTTTCTTTTTGTAAACCTCGGGGATCTCACTTTCCCCGACTCTGAAAGGGTGTGGGGGGACATGTGGCAGGTGTTGGGTCGGTGGTGGCCTCACTCTGGGGCATGGGGCCACTGACAGAAATCGCCAACAACGTGTGGGAGTTGGTAAAAATTTTTAAAATATGCCCCTTGGGTATCTTTTTTTGGGGAAA
>WNWK01025355.1:0-28653 GCA_009830355.1 Cherax destructor | reverse complement strand
CTTTAACAATATAACCATCAACATTACACACATATATATACAAAAAACATTATAACAATCAACATTACACACACATACAAACTTACCATGTAATATAAACTAACAAAAACTCCTGACTATATACCCATTGTTTAAATATTAAATCTATCTTTTTTTTCTATAATAAATTTTTTTACAAATTAACCTGATGAATAACAATTTGTTACCATGGAAGACTTTTCTGGATCAAAGACGGTTACTTGGATCAAAGACCAATTATTTTTCAATAATGGAAAATATAGCCCAGAACACATACACCGTTATGGGTTAGAACGCCTAGTGTGAGAGTTTTGTTTGATCAGAGGAAGGGGGAGTACTCCAGTTCCTCGCATAAAAACCCCCCTCCACAAAGGTAATCACCCCCCCTCAAAGCCCCCAAAGAAAATTACGACTATTAAAATAATTTAGTGATCAAACGGGGGAGGCCCAAAGAGCTGCAGCTCAACTATGCTGTTTCTTATAAATACGTCAATAGACAAAAATTACGTTATTTGGGTTTATTGAGAGGTTAAGGGGCGGTAAAGCCGGCGGGGCGGCAGGAGGAAGAGCAACCTTCTATCCTGAACGACCATCGATGGTTAACTCCCCTTAAGTGACCTTGAGGTTGGTCACGTCCAACCTTCATATAACACCTTGATAACTTAACCTATAACTCTGCTATCCCCATTAGATGGCACTATACACCATGACTACCAATACTCCATGGTGGAGCGCTAAACCTGGGGGGTATGGATCACCTGGGGGGAAAGTTCACTCTCATGGCATAGATCACATTCCCTTTGGATCAAGAGCCCCCACCACCACCTTCGGAACCTCTCTCCCCTGGCCACCCTCATCACCAGAGTACTAATGGTACATTGTACCACCAGGGGCCCCGGGACCTGGTCGCTAAACCCCCGCCCCCGGCGGGGGTCTGCGTTCGATTCCCCGCGGGTAGAAACATTGGGCTTTTTTCTTTACACCAGTTGTCTAAGAGGCCCTTTCCCTAAATTTACCTAAAATCATCCCTTTGAACAGAAACCAATATGTGTACACAAATGGAGTTTAGCCCCCCCGCAAAACTACCCCCGGGGTTTCCCACGGGGAACTTTCTTCCCACTCTCTTTCTCATTTACATTAACGACCTACCAAATGCATCTCAACTACCAAACCCTTTTTTTTGCAGATGACACTACATCTTTAAATTCCCGCACCCAACCCCAGACATACTAGCCAACACTGCAAATCTGAAAAAACATCTAGGGGGATGACCCCCAAAACAAACTTACCCCAATATTAAAAAAACTTTTTTTACCCAGTTTGGGAACAGAGCTAAAAACCCACCACTTAACATAATGATAAACGGTCCCCTATCACAAAACTCACGGGGGAAAATTTTGGGGAATCCATTTTGACAGTGGCCTCAAATTTCAGACACATATACAACAAATTTCCAAGAAAGTCTCAAAGCCCGGGGGAAAAACCACCCAAGAAGGACTATTTTCCCCAACCAGCCCCCCTTTTACCCTTATACTTCCCCAATACTTTTGCTGACAAACAAATTTTGTCACCCCCCAAAAAACCTTGCCATTTTTAAAACCCTTTTAAAGACAAATTAATAAAAAACAACATGGATGACACCCAATAAACTTCCCTCAACACTGATAAGACCTTCATATTATGTTTAAAAACAGAACGGGGATGACCCAAAAATTTTAAACATTAAGATCAACTCTACCCCTATTGCTAGCATAAGGGGGGCAAGTTCCGGGGCCCTTTCCCCCGACAGCAGCCTGAAATTCGCACCCATATCCAAAAAAAAAAGAAAGTGTCCAAAACTGGGGGATCCTCTCAAAGTTTTGGTATGTACCACAATCAGCCCTACTCACACTATATCATTTTCTTTTCCCCCTACCTAAATATGCCATTTGTGCATGGAGATCAACAGAAAATTTCCCACCTAAACCCAAAAAAACCCAAAAAAAAACCCAGTAAAATTATCACACAATCCAACGCTGGCAGCACCCCACTCTTCAAAGCCCCAAACCACCACTGCCCCGAACACCCCTACTACTCCCCCTTCATTTATAGAACCATTAATTCCAACTTTAACCCTGAGCTAAAACACTTTTTTGACAGTTGTGACGGACCCATAGACATAATACCAGACATAAACATCTTTTTTACATTCCCCTTTCCCACTAAATCTATAAAAAAAAATTTAATGAAATAAAAAAGCCAAAAAACTGGAACCCCCTGCCTGAAAAAATTTTAGAACTGCAGACACAACCTCCATTTTCAAAAGCACCTTTAAAAAAAAATCTTATCTCACTTCGCCCCAAAACCCGGGGCTAACCATACGAAAACTACTTTAAATTGCACTTTCCACAGCAAAAATACACTTATTGATACTGTGATTCCCCTTTAAAATTTTTTCAATTTAAACAGCAAAATTTTAATTTATTGATATCTGTGTTTTTCCCCTTTAAATTTACGTTCAAACCCAAAAAATTTTAATACAACTATTGGGGTTTAAAAACTTAAGCTAGTCATAAGTTTGCCTAAGACATTTCCCAAAATAGAAACTATATTATGCCAATATATCACCTTTATCATTAATATATAAACTAATTGCTAACTTTTTTACCCAAATTTTTAAAAAATTTAATGTTTAAATTCCGGTACCTAAATTTTGTAAACCTAACCTAACCTTACAATCTGTATATTCATTTATACTATTGGAAAACCTATCATAAGACTGTGAAAAGCCTAGGATACCTGGGCATTATTCCACTTGTAATATCAACTTTAATGTATAATTATAATACCCCCCCCTTTTTTTTTACATGAAATAAAAATTTGAATTTGAATTAATTTATCACTCTTTTCCCCCCCCCCACCTATGGAATTGCGATGGGGCTCTACATCAATAACTCATCTCAGACCACTAAAAAAAAAAAGGGAGCAGTTAGAATGAAAACAAATTCACACTCCAGAAAACATACTTTAACCCAAAATTAAAAAAACCCAAATTTTCCACCATAAAGACATAAAAAACAGACTGACTGGGTGTTGTAGTGGCCGGTTTTGGTTTTGGGTGGTATTTTTACAGTTTGGGAGACACAGATGTTTCAAACTAAATGCAAATTATGTGATCAGGCATATGGTCACTGTCTCGAACACTATGTGCTTAATTTGCACTTATTGGGAATATAGAGATAGACAATATAATAACCTATGTGACATGTCAAGATATCTTATTCATGAAATAAGATCCTGCTTGTAACAGAAAATTGAAATGTAGATATAAACCCAAATGTACAATTGTTAACCCTTTTGGGGCCCCCTGTCCGGGGGCCTTTTTTTATCCATATGCCCTTCCCCTCCACAGGATGGATATGGGGTCCCTAAACCCCCTTTTGGTGGAAAAATTTCCAAAATCAAGACATCTATACTTTTACTGTGCCTATTACATACATAGAACATTCGTCCCCAAACCCTTTTGGGTGGGGGGGAGTGCGACCGGGCCTGCTTCTACCGGCGCCCGGACATTGTTGTTTTCACAAAGGCCCCCAGGGGTCATCCCCGGGTTTTAAAACACTGTGTGTACCCAGAGGGGATTTGGGGCTGGGGCCGGGCCAGAATTTTGTTCTCGCTACCATTATACACGACGCCCCACGGATTGGAGAAGACGTTTGGGGGGTTTGGTTTATAAATGGGCATATAAAATTTTTCTTGCTTCGCACTGCCGATGTGTATGGGGGGATTTTTGGGGTTTTTGGGGGAAGTACCTGTGGATGTGAAGGGGGCAGAAACGGGGGTCTTCACAACGTACCCAGGTACACGTTTGGTCAAGGTTCGTAATTGCCCATTTGGGCGACTGAGGCTGATTTGAGAACATTTTTTAGAGATATGGAACTGTTCATACGGCGAGGGGGGGCAGGGGGGGGGGAAAGGGGGATGTTTGGGTCTCTGGAGGGAACGTTTTTTTTAAAAAAAGCTTACCCCCATCCCTTCCTACATACTTTTGGGGGGCCCTTCAGGCCCGGGGTCATGGTTACCTATGGGGGGCAACCCCGTACCTGTGGGTTTTTTGGGGCCTATGACCATAGGGGGGGGCAGTGTAAAAAAAGGGGGGGGGCCCCCAAAGGATGTTGGACACCCCGAGGTCTTCGGTGCATCGAAAGGAGGAGCGGGGTCGGAAAACCTTATTTTACAAGTTGGGTGCTGGGGGGGACAGGTCAGAATTTTTGGGGGGATGGATGTCCCCCCTTTTACCGGGGCCGGAATCATCTGCCCAGGGCCTGGAGCCGTGGAAGGGTATCGGCTGATGAGAGGGTAGCAGGGGGGGTTGCTGGGTTTTGCACCCCCTTTTTTGGGCACCCCAGGTCAGGGGGGGGACAAACCTGCAGCTGACTTGGAGTCAGCGGGGGGGGGGGATGCTGGGGGGGGCCCCCCCGGGGGGCCCCCCGGCCGCAGGCCCGGCTCCCTTACTGGGGGCAGAGGTGCACTTCGGGCCCCCGGGAGGGGGGGAAAGGGAGGAAGAAAGGGGCCCACGGAAGGGGCCCCCCGTTTGTCGGACGACATGCTCAAAACCCGGGCAACCCCCGGGAAGAAGATGTGGGCTGATAAAGGAGGGGGATGTTGGAGGCCCCAAGGGACAGAGACTCGGGGAAAGGGGGGTTCCCGGGCGGCGGGTGACCATGGGGACCGGGGAAAAAGGGGATTGGCAAGTGCCAGTGCCTGGGGAAACCCCCCCCCCTTGTCTTTTTCCCAAGTGTTTTTTACCGGGGAATATTAATGGTTTGTGTGATAAGATAAAACGTGAATGGTTTCGTGAGTATTTGGTGAGGTATGGTAAGCGGGGTTTTTTTTACAGGAACATAACCACAATATTTTTCCAAAACTGATTGAAGGATACACTGTTTCCCGCACCCCTTGAGATTGAAAGGGGTGTGGCGATTTAAAAAGGGAGATAGTTTTTTGTTGTCCATCACAGGAGGAGGGGGGGGGGGGGTTCGGGTGGATGGATCAGGGGGGGGGGAGGGGGGTCCTTTTTTTTTTGGCCGCGGGGGCAAAAGGGGGGGGCTGATTTTTCTACCGGGGTTGTGGTGGTGGGTGGTGTTTTCCGGTGGGCACGCGAGAGACGGGGGAAACCGGGGGGGCGGGGTAATTTTTTTTGCGGGGGGGTCACATGGTGGGGGGGTTTGGGGGGATGTGGGGGTGCTGCATGGGGGCTGGAGCACACATTTGTGAGGAGAGGTTTGCTGCTCAGCTGGACCGGGGAAAGGATAGGAGGCGGGAAAAGGGGGGGGGGGGTTTTTGGGATGGGGTTTTTTTTGGGCCACAGGGGTTTTTGGGGATTTGGGGTGGGGGGGGGCCCCCAGGGAAGTTATTGGAAAATTTAAAATTTTTTTCTTTCCCCAGAAAACCCCCCCAATTAATAAAAATATCAACATGGATGACTGCCAATAAACCTTTTTCTCAACACCCCGATAAGACCCCTTTTTTTTTGTTTCAAAAAAAAAGATGGGTCCCCTTTTAAAAAATTTAAACCCCAAATCTACACCCCAAACTGGGGCAAACGAGGGCAAGTTCCTGGGCCTTCACCTTTTTTAAAACCTGAAAAAACCCATCCAAAAAATAACAAAAAAATGTCCAAAAAAGGGGGGTCTCTAAGATTAAAGGGATTATGTTTAAAATCAGCCCTACTCACACTATATACTTTACTAAATTTCCCTCCTCACATATGCCATTTGTGCATGGGGATCAACAGCAATTACCCACCTAAAGCCAAAAAACCCAACAAAAGCCACAGTAAGAATTATCACACAACCAACCCGGGACCCCCCCCACTCTTCAAAGACCTAAACCTACTCACTGTCCCCGAACATATACTTACTACTCTGCTATTTACATTTATAGAACCATTAATTCCAACTTTTTAAACCCCCCTTTAAAAAACCCCTTTTTAGTTGTGACGGAAAAGCATAATAAAAGACATAAACATCCCCCTTTTTTAAATTCCCCCCCCGACCCAAAATTAAAATTTTCCCCAAAGCGGGAAAAAAGGGCCCCCAAAAATTTAAACCCCGCCTGAAAAAAAAGAAAATGGGGGACACAACCCCCATTTTCAAAAGCACCGTTAAAAAAAATCTTATTCCTTACGCACCCCCGGATAACCTAGAAAACTTTTATCTTTTCACATTCCACAGCAAAAAAACAAATTTTTTATATCTGTGATTCTCCTTAAATTTGCACATTACTAACCACAGCAAAATACACTTTTTTATATCTTGATTCCCCCTTTAAATTTTCACAGTTCTAACCAAAAAAATTTTTAAAACAAATTTTTGCTCCATAATACTTAAGTTTGTCATAAGTTTGTTTTAAAACACTCCAATATAGAAACTATATTATGACAATATATCACCTTTTTTTTTAATATAAAAATAATTGGGGAAAATTTTATACTAATTTTAAACCCCAAGTTTTTAAATTTTCCCCCACCCAAAAATTTTGTAAAAACCCCCCCCAACCACAATCTGTATATCCATTGTATAGCTATTGGTAAGACCTTTTAAGACTGCCTGAAAAGCCTAGGGGATACCTAAAAGGGTTTATTGGGGGCCCCCCCTTTTAAACAACTTTTTTAAAGTATCTATAAAAACCCCCCTTGTATTACATGAAATAAAGAATTTGAATTTAATTTGAATTTGAATTTGAATGGGGGGGGGTAAGTTTGGGGGTTTTGGGGCAGGTTGTGGTCCAGGGGACTATCATTTATTCCCGGGGCTATAAGTTTTTAAAATATTAGGAAACCGATTGAAAAGGGTCTTAGATAAGGTTTTTTGGGAGTCAATATGGGGTGCCGGGAAGGTCTTTTCGTGGGGCATGGGGTTATTCGGGGGTTTTTGGAGTAGGCAAAGGAGGGAGGGGGTTTCCTGGAGGAGGGCAGTGTATGATGTTGGCGGGGAACGTTTGGGCATTAAAAAGGGGGCAGGGGGTTTTGGGAAGGAGATGGTGAGTTTTGGGATACTTTTACTGGGGGCAATATTTTTGCAGTTGAATGGGAGGGTGGGGGGCGTGTCAGGGGGGAAGAGGTTTGCAGGGTTGCCCACTGTCTCAATTTTTTGCATGCCTGCAGGACCCATTTTATAGGGTGTAAAACGTCTGTTGGGGGGAGGGGGAAAGGGGGGCTGGGGGGTTGGGAACCGGATAGTGGGCTATGTGGATGACACGAAATTTTTTGGGGGGGGGATTAGAGCGTGTGGGGGGGGTCATTGAGGTTTTGGGGGCGGGTAGACTGTAAAAAAGGATAAGTTGAAATTCTGGTTTGGGGGGTGGGAGGGGGGTGGTGGGGGGGTTTTTTTGGAAGGTGGTGTTTAGTGGATCTGAAGATTTGTGGGTGGTGTATATGAGGGATGCGGGGGCGAGGTGGTTAATTCGGAGGGGGGGGAGTACAGAGGGTTTGGGGATTAGATGGTTTGAGGCCCACTCACGCTACCCGGGGAAATGGTTCGTGTTGCTTTAGTAAAAATGGCATGTGGCGGCTTTACCCGGCAGGGGGGTTAGAAATTTTTGCGAGGGTTTTTGTTTTATTTGGGGGTCGGGGGTTTGGGTTTTGAAGGGGGTGGTTACGCTCCCGTTTTTCCAGGGGGCTAGGGTTGATTCCATTGGAATGCAGATTGAAGAGTGTTTATGTGAAGCGGGGGGTTCCTGAGGGTGGTTGGGGATGGGGGGGGGAAGGGGCCCTTTTGCATGAGGATAAAAGGAGGGGTGGGGGGGGGGGATTTGGGAATGTGGGCATGTTCGGGCCTACTTATTTTAGAGATCCTTCACGGGGGGGAGGACTCTTGAGAAGGCGTGGTCTCGGGGGGGGGCAGGGTGGAAGGGGGGACCCCCGGGGGAAGGGGAAGGGGGGGTTTAAAAATTGGGTTCACCATTTTGGAGGTATTTTTGGTTTTTTATGGGGTTTTTCGGGGGGGGGGTTTTAGAACAGAGTCTTGGGGGAAAGGGGTTTCAAAATTTGGGGGGGATGACACTGCGTTTTAGTGAATTTTTTTAGCATTTGGGGTGTGAGGGAATGGTTGGGGGGTGATTTTTGTGGGGGGGGTGGATTTCGGGGTTGGGGGATGTTTTGGTGTGGGGGAGGGGGGGAGGTTCAGAGGGGTGACGTATGTAATGGCAGATTTTTTTTCATTTCATGGGCTATGAGGGTAAAGGGGGTTGTAACGACGGATGGCATGGTGGCAGGGTTTATAGAAAAAGTGGGAAAAAGGGACCCTTTTGGGGGGGGGGAGGATTTTCCTGTCGGTTACAGGGTTTCATCATGGGGGGCTTGTGGTCCTTGTGGTGTCAGGGGGGTCCGACGGGGGGGGTCTACCTGGGGGTATTGTGAGGCAACTGCGGTTGTTGGAGTCGGTGATTGTGCGTGAGGGGTCGAGGTTGGTTAGCAGGGGGGGGATCACTGTATGTTTATTGTTTTATGCACGTAGGGGTGGAAGGGCATTTTCATTGTCCCTTTTGGGGGTTTTTATGTGTGGTTTAGTTTATGTATCCTTGAACTTTTTTTATTTGGGGGTGGGCCAGACCCCCATGGGGTTCTCATAATGTTTTAGTGTGAAAGGGTTTCCCCAGTGGGTGGTTTGTGTAGAGGCATTGTTATCTCTCTTTATTTTGGGTTTGTTGAGTTGTTGTATTGATATTGACTGTAAAATGTATGTCTTGTACACAGTATTTGGGATGATGGTTTTGACTTACATTATCGCTTTGTGTATATTTTCTCTTGTATTTAAGAGTTTTGTATATGTTATACTTGTGTTTCAATAAAATAAAAAAAATAAAAAAAATATTCAAAAACCTAAACTTACTCACCATACAAGACATCCATACTTTTTACTGTGCCTATTACATACATAGAACACTCTATGTAAATATTAACCCACCACTCAAACTTCTCCTTACCAATTTTAACAGGACACATGACCATAACACTAGACACAGATCACTCCTCGATGTTTCCCGTGTCCATCTAACACTATGTAAAAACTCAATGCATATTAAAGGCACGAAAATTTGGAATTCATTACCTGTCATTGCCAAAGAAACCCTGCCCCCCCCCAATTCAAAACGATGCTAAAAAAACCACCTTCTCACCCAAAGCTAAATGCTCAATATCAAACATTCCCAACAAAGTAGAATAATCACTTAATGTAAAAACCTGACTAATCACTTAAATGTAAAAACCTGTTATGAATAATACATACTAAGCTAACTATTTCCATAACATTTACATTATAATGACCACGTAAACTGTAACTGCAATGCAACTAATTGTTTTAAATTGTTATCTCACTAAATTAGTTGCATTGCTACAATTAATCGATATGTTTAACTTATATTCAAACTTTATAAATTAGATACGCAATTATACTTATTCTATAAATTATCAACCATAACTTTTTACCATGTAGTCTAGAATTAAGTAGACCTAAGAATGCCCGCAATGCACAGCATATTAGGGGCTTTTGGCATGTACATCTCATTACTAACTATATTTCTTGTCTACCATGTATCATTGTACCATGTCTCAATAAAGTATTATTATTATTATTATTATTATTATTATTATTATTATTATTATTATTATTATTATTATGATGTTCACCTATCAGTAAAATGGGTACCTAGGATTTAGTCGACTGGTGTGGGTCGCATCCTGGGACAAGGACCTAACTTGCCCGAAATGTTCTGCATAACAGGGGGCTTTCTATATAGTACTATGTCATTGATGTCAGCTAGGCCTGTCTGCCATGTACTTATAGTAAAAAGAGATATTATTATTATTATTAATATTATTATTATTACTAGTACTCTACATGAAGGGCAGATTATTGTGTCACTAGTAATCTACATGAAGGGCAGATTATTGTACCACTAGTACTCTACATGAAGGGCAAATTATTGTACCACTATTACTCTACATGAAGGGCAGATTATTTTAACATTCAGGGGAAATAATAAAACCCTACTGGTCATAATAATAACAAATTAGCATATGGGTCGTACTCATTTTTCATCATATACAGTATTATATTCATGTGTGGAGTTAATCCAGTAGGAACAGGCCTATTTCTGCTGGCCTATGGGTCAGTGTTAAATTCATGTGGGAGATTTAATCCAGTAGGGATAGGCCTGTTTAGAGAAGTTCCTGAAAGCTTATGGGTCAGTATTATATTATGGAGGAGTTAAGCCAGTAGGGATAGACCTATTTAGGGTGTTCCTGCTAGCCTATGGGTCAGTATTATATTATGGGAAGAGTTAAGCCAGTAAGGATAGGCCTATTTAGGGTGTTATGTACCTCTGTAATCTTTTAACTACCACCCACAGGATGGGTATGGGGTGCAAAATAAGATATTAAACTGAAAACTGAGGTGTTCCTGCTAGCCTATGGGTCGGTATTACATTCATGGGGAAGACTTAAGTAATAAGGTAGATGCAGATAAAAAAGTTTAGAGCAGCAGCTTGTGTTTCAGACAGCGCAGTAAGGCCCTTGTGAGTTTAACTTTTAATTGTAATAATAATAAATGGGTTACCATGGAAAGTTTTGAGTCATCAGAAACAGACTTAAATAAACCTATCCCTGCTGGTATTAAGGTCAATCACAAGCAGTTTCATGGTAATGCTTGCATACGTAATTCTTACCATTATAATAAAAGCAACCGCTAAACCTACTAGGGTCATACAAAGCTGCAAAATTCTTACCAGCCTCCTAAGAAAACCCATGGCATGAATTAGTCTGGTAACCTATGGAGGCATCTAGTCTGTGAAACCTTTCAAGAGCCTCTGTACACTCTTGGTAGAGCCCTCTATCCTACCAGGATCCCAGCTATGTCACCTGTGTACACCTGGAGTATACCTGAGAGGGTTCCGGGGTCAACGCCCCCCAGCCCGGTTTGTGACCAGGCCTCAGGCCTTGGTAGAGCCCTCTATCCTATCAGAATCCCAGCTATGTCACCTGTACACCCTTGGTAGAGCCCTCTTTCCTACCAGGATCCTAGTTATGTCACCTGTGTACACCCCTGGTAGAGCCCTCTATCCTATCAGGATCCTAGCTATGTCACCTGTGTACACCCTTGGTAGAGTCCCAGCTATGTCACCTGTGCACCCCTGGTAGAGCCCTCTATCCTACAAGGATCCCACCTATGTCACCTGTGTACATCCTTGGTAGAGCCCTCTATCCTACCAGAATTCAGATTTTTATTTCTCTGAAAAGATTACAATGTGTGGTTTACATTTATAAGACAATAACTACAAAGATGGTCATTAGCATGCCTAACATGCCTGGGCATGCTAGGCATTTCAGGCAGACTAATACTAGTTCTTAATCTATATTACAAATTACAAATTATTAAATAGATTTACAATAGTGAGGTAGTTCAGAATATTTAGATTATGACAATTTGTATAATTTGTAATGAAAATGGTTTCGTCCTGGCATGTTACATAGTTTCTATTAAAGCTCCTATATTGAGTATATCAGTCAAACTGAAGACTAGTTTGAGATTTATTAGACAAGAGCTATATTCGGATTTTATGTTTACTGTCCTTTGGGTCAGTGTTGTGTAGATGAGGAGGATGTTATGTGTGTGTGCATGAATAGGTGGTTTTCATGTATGTATTTAGGTAATGGTGGGGTGTGTTAGTGAGATAAGATATTTTTGATGATAGTGTTGAAAATGGTGGCTGAGTCTGCAGTTCTGAGTTTTCAGGTAGGAGTTCCAGAATTTAGGCCCTTTAATGTACATTGAACGTTTGTATAGATTTAGCCAGACACGGGGAATATCATAGAGATTTTTGTGTCTGGTATTGTGCCTATGGTTCCTCTCACAACTATCAAGAAAGCGTTTTAGTTCAGGGTTAATATTGGAACTTATGGTTTTGTACATGCAGGTTGGACAGTAGTAAGTGTGGATGTTCTGAACAGTGAGTAAATTTAGGTCTTTGAAGAGTGTGAGTAGGGCTGATTGAGGTACATAGTAACGTATCTTAGAGAGGATCCCAACCGTTTTGGATACTTTTTTCGCTGTGTTGGATATGGATATGCATCTGGTATGGGTCAGGTCAGGTTAGGTTAAGTGAGGTTAGGTTACGTGAAGTTAGGTTAGATGAAGTTTGGTTGGTTAGGTTAGGTTGGTCTAGTAAGTGGGGTTAGGTTAAGTTGGGTAAGGTTAGGTTAGGTTAGGGTAGGTTAGGATAGGTTGGGTTAGGTTAGGGTAGGTTGGGATATGTTAGCTTAGGTTAAGTAAATAAGTTTATTCAGGTATACACAAATACAGTTACATAGATTATCATACATAACAGCGTATGTGTAGAGAACCTAGGATAAACCAAAATGTCAGACAAAGTGACTTAACAATTTCTCCTTTTTTTAAATAAAATATAAAAAAAAAATTCTTTCCAATTATTTTATTAATACTTTTCCATGCTTTTCTCAGGAGTATGTTGATTGAGCCCTTCCGACACCGGAAGACCGGGCCTCGATACTGCGTAAGCTGCCAGTGGTCTTATAAACCCCAAGAAGGAGAAGAAGAAGAAGAATGGCTTGTATGTTTAGTCGATTTAAAGCTTTGAACAGTGTCTGTCTGTTGTTGTACTGCTGGTATACGACTGTTGTTGGTTGCCTTTTATTGTACGATGCTTATTTTAAGATGATTTGCAGTTGTTGATCTATATGCACAGATCTGTATACCAAAAGTGAGACAAGGAAAGGTAAGTGTATAGAATCGGTTAAGCTACAGTAGAGGGAGGTACATAAAATCAGACTTTGAGACTGCCCACCAGTTCTGAAATTTTGATAGAGTACATGGGGTTAAATTTTTTGTATAAGCCTTTGGGACTATACATTTCTTTTGTTTTCATTCGCCTTTTTTTTTTTATTAATGACGAACTAAAAATATTTACGTGGATGGTTAACTTATTTTCCAACAAATTCACCCTTAATATTGACTAAACCTACTTGATGATTGGAAGCAGAGTTTCAAATATTCAACTATAACATAATAATTACGGTTCTCCCACTGTAAGACACAGTGAGGGTCAATTATGGGTCACACCTTGACTGTAACTTGAAATTTAATACCCACATCCAACACAGCTAAGAAAGTCTCTAAAACAATACACAAATAACCCCCACATAGAAGAGGCATCCACTCCAAGATACATTACTGTGTACCTCAAACAGCACTACTTACATTGTACCGCTCACTAATCAACCCTTACCTTATCTATAGTATTTCTGCGTAGGGTTCTACACATCAAATCACCTAAACATTAATAACCAAACAAAAAACACTATGTGGACTATCAGACATTCACCAAATCTTGAAATCCGCTTGTTTCATTCATTATTCTTCCTCCTGTACTTTTGTTTATGCCTTTTTTTCTACTCCTATATATTTATTTAAAAATAATATGAATTTGAGTTTGAATGTGAATAAGAGTAAAACGAATAATAATATTAACCATCTTTACTTTTACAAGTTTACATGATTTAACTGATACAACTTGTTTACATAAGCATACTGTTTTAGAAAGTCCCGGTTATGCAGAGAATTTCAGGCATTGTAGGTTAATCTGGGTTCCCAGGATGCACCCCCAACAGTTGGAAACACCGGTTCCTACTTAATGCTAAGTGAAAGGGTAACAGGTAAATAAGTTTACTCAGGTACAGGTATACACAAATACAGTTACATAAATTATCATACATAGCAGCATATGTGTAGATTACCTAGAATAACCCCAAAAAATTCAAGTGACATATTTCCATGGGCATTCTTGGAAACATGCCCAAACATTTTACCTGGGCTGTGGTTCATACGTCAGTTTGCGTGCGGCCAGCAGTAACAGCCTGGTTGATCAGACCCTGGTGGCCCGGTGGTCTGGTGGCTGAGAGCTCGCTTCACACACTGAGGGCCCGGGTTCGATTCCCGGTGGGTGAAACATTTAACGTGTTTCACACCTGTTGTCATGTTCACCTAGCAGCAAATAGGTACCTGGGTTGTTAGTCGACTGGTGTGGGTGCATTCTCGGGACAAGATTAAGGACCCCAATGGAAACAAGACAGACAGTCCTCGATGACGCACTGACTTTCTTGGGTTATCCTGGTGGCTAACCCTCCGGGGTTAAAAATCCAAAGAAATCTTATCTTATCTTATCACCATGAGGCCTGGTCTCAGACCGAGCCATGGGGGCATTGAGCCCTGAAACCCTCTCCACATAAACTCCAGGTGGACTGGTATGCCAGCAGAAGGCCTCGGTCAGATGACCAAAAGCTCTAGTGGCGGGTCATCACATGACTAATACTCACGTCAGGAAACACTTGTCCTGTTTCCTGACAAACCTTACCTAACCTAACCTAACTTGTGCCAGGAACTGATCCAGAACCTTCGTGTGTGTGAGTTGAGGATGCTACCAACCAAGGCATGAGCTGCAATCCCTCTTTTTTATACATAATAATAATATCTTTATTTCCTCAAGTATATGTGCAAGGTATACAGGCCTAGCTGACATCAATGACATACTAGTATATGTACATAGAAAGTCTCTTGTTATGCAGAGCATTTGGTAATTAGGTCAATTTTGTCCCAGGATGCGACCCACCAGTCAACTAACACCCAAGTACCCATTTTACTGATGGGTGAACATGGACAATAAGTGTAAGGAAACATGCCCAATATTTCCACCCTTGCCGGGAATCGAACCCGGATCCTCAGTGTGTGAAGTGAGAGTTTTGCCTACCAGGCCATGAGCCATCTTTTTACCAAGAATTTTACGTATTATTATTGTCCTTAACTCATCCATATCTACAGAAATAATCTTCAGTGAACGTGAACTTATTTCTTTATTTTTTTTGTATTGTATCTTCATAAACTGTGCCAGAGGACTTTAATTGAAATATAATGTTGTGTATTGTCCCACTCACCCTTTAATAACTAGACAATTATAACTTTTATTTGAAAATATTAATTATTATGTAATTTGTGTCTCTTTTTAGTTCCTATTACTAATACCATTTATTAGATTTTTAAAAACAAAAAAATAATATACATGTAATAATTTTATTGTGCTTATTGAATTCTGTGTACATCTTCAGATTACTAAATAACAAAAAAAACTCTTGGAACTCACCAAAAGTATATCAAAGTATGAAAATAAATTCAGATGTTTAATGTTTTCTTTTTTTCAGCTTGTAAGAGTCATGGGATTGCTTGTAATGAGTAGGACATTGGCTACTCAGAGAAATTAAGTTATTTAATATTTAATCCCCTTGGGTTATTTAATACTTATTGAGCAATAAGCATTTCTTTATATATTAAAACTAAAATATTGAAAAAATATCAGTATCAGCATAAATTTTTTTTTTTTTTTTATATTTTATTTAAAAACATTATGGACAATTTTACATATGTCAAAAATACATCTTAACAAATAAATAGGTGACAATCATTATTCAATGTTCAGCTGTTTAAACCCCACACAATATATAATATGTCAAACACAAGCTATGTACTTCTACAACCTCCTACTAACACCACACATACACTAAACAATATTCTTAATACATCAAGGTCACAAAAACATATGTACAAAAGTGCAGTCCTATGACAATTGATACATGACCATCATAAACATCACTTGTACTTAATATGTACAAAAATTATATATATTACTGTAAACCCTAGTTCACTTTTTAATTCCTTCACAACTCACACTATATAAATTAACCTTTACTCCTATATCCTTATGCAAGACAATATTTTTTTTTTTTTTATTAACACATCGGCCGATTCCCACCAAGGCAGGGTGGCCCGAAAAGGAAAAACTTTCATCATCATTCACTCCATCACTGTCTTGCCAGAGGGGTGCTTTACACTACAGTTATAATACTGCAACATTAACACCCCTCCTTCAGAGTGCCGGCACTGTACTTCCCATCTCCAGAACTCAAGTCCGGCCTGCCGGTTTCCCTGAATCCCTTCATAAATGTTACTTGCTCACACTCCAACAGCACGTCAGTATTAAAACCATATGCCTCCATTCACTCCTATCAAATACGCCACACATGCTTGCTGGAAGTCCAAGCCCTCGCACACAAAACTTCCTTTACCCCTCCCTCCAACCTTTCCTAGGCCGACCCCCTACCCCGCCTTCCTCCACTACAGATTTATACACTTCGAAGTCACTCTGTCTCGTCCATTCTCTTCTACATGTCCAAACCACCTCAACAACCCCTCCTCAGCTCTCTGACAATCGTTTTGGTAATCCCGCACCTCCCTCCTAATTTCCAAACTCCGAATTCTCTGCATTATATTCACACCACACATTGACCTCAGACATGACATCTCCACTGCCTCCAGCCTTCTCCTCGTTGCAACATTCATCACCCATGCTTTCACACCCATATAAGAGCGTTGGTATAACTATACTCTCATACATTCCTCTTACTTCCATGGACAAGGTTCTTGTCTCCACAGACTCGAAGTGCTCCACTCACCCTTTTCCCTCATCAATTTATGATTCACCTCATCCTTCATAGACCCATCCGCCGACATGTCCACTCCCAAATATCTGAATACATTCACCTCCTCCATACTCTCTCCTCCAATCTGATATCCAATCTTTCGTCACCTATTCTTTTTGTTATCCTCATCACCTTACTCTTTCCTATATTCACTTTCAATTTTCTTCTTTTACACACCCTACCAAATTCATCCACCAACCTCTGCAGCTTCTCTTCAGAATCTCCCAAAAGCACAGTGTCATCAGCAAAGCAACTGTGACAACTCCCACTTTGTATTTGCTTCTTTATCTTTTAGCCCAACACCTCTTGCCAAGACCCTCGCATTCACTTTCTTACAACCCCATCTATAAATATATTGAACAACCACGGTGACATCACACATCCTTGTCTAAGGCCCACTTTTACTGGGAAATAGTCCCCTTCCTCCTACACACTCTAACCTGAGCCTCACTATCCTCATAAAAACTCTTCACTGCTTTCAGTAACCTTCCTCCTATTCCATACACCTGCAACATCTGCCACATTGCCCCCTATCTACCCTATCATACGCCTTTTCCAAATCCATAAATGCCACAAAACATCTTTACCCTTATCCAAATACTGTTCACTCATATGTTTCACTGTAAACACTTGGTCTACACACCCCTACCTTTCCTAAAGCCCCTTGTTCATCTGCTATCCTGCTTTCTGTTTTACTCTTAATTCTTTCAATAATAACTCTACCATACACTTTACCAGGTACACTAACAGACTTATTCCCCTATAATTTTTGCACTCTCTTTGTCCCTTTGCCTTTATACAAAGGAACAATACACGCTCTCTGCCAATCCCTAGGTACCTTACCCTCTTCCATACATTTATTAAATAATAGCACCAACCACTCCAAAATTATATCCCCACCTGCTTTTAACATTTCTATCTTTATCCCATCAATCCCAGCTGCCTTACCCCTTTCATTCTACCCACTGCCTCACGAACTTCCCTACACCCACAACTGGCTCTTCCACACTCCTACAAGATGTTATTCCTCCTGCCCTACACACGAAATCACAGCTTCCTGTCTTCATCAACATTTAACAAATCCTCAAAATATTCTCTCCATCTTCCCGATACCTCTAACTCTCCATTTAATAACTCTCCTCTCCTATTTTTAACTGTCAAATCCATTTGTTCTCTAGGCTTCCTCAACTTATTAATCTCATTCCAAAACTTTTTCTTATTTTCAACAAAATTTGCTGATAACATCTCACCCACTCTCTCATCTGCTCTCTTTTTACATTGCTTCACCACTCTTTAACTCTCTTTTTCTCTCCATATACTCTTCCCTCCTTGCATCACTTCTACTTTGTAAAAACCTCTCATATGCTAACTTTTTCTCCCTTACTACTCTCTTTACATCATCATTCCACCAATCGCTCCTCTTCCTCCCGCACCCACTCGCCTGTAACCACAAACTTCTGCTGAACACTCTAACACTACATTTTTAAATCTACCCATACATTTTCGACCCCATTGCCTACACTCTCACTAGCCCATCTATCCTCCAATAGTTGTTTATATCTTACCCTAACTGCCTCCTCTTTTAGTTTATAAACCTTCACCTCTCTTTACTTACTGATTCTATTTTCCTTGTATCCCATCTACCTTTACTCCCACTGTAGCTATAACTAAAAAGTGATCTGATATATCTGTAGCCCTCTATAAACATGTACATCCTGAAGTCTACTCAACAGTCTTTTATCTACCAATACATAGTCCAACAAACTACTGTCATTACGCCCTACATCATATCTTGTATACTTATTTATCCTCTTTTTCTTAAAATATGTATTACCTATAACTAAACCCCTTTCTATACAAAGTTCAATCAAAGGGCTCCCATTATCATTTACACCTGGCACCCCAAACTTACCTACTACACCCTCTCTGCATGTTTTCCCACTTTAGCATTTAGGTCCCCTACCACAATTACTCTCTCATTTGGTTCAAAAGTTCCTATACATTCGCTTAACATCTCCCAAAATCTCTTCTCCTCTACACTCTCTCTTCTCCAGGTGCATACACGCTTATTATGACCCACTTTTCGCATCCGACCCTTATTTTAATCCACATAATCCTTGAATTTACACATTTATATTCCCTCTTTTCCTTCCATAACTGATCCTTCAACATTATTGCTACCCCTTCCTTAGCTCTAACTCTCTCAGATACTCCTGACTTAATCCCATTTATTTCTCCCCACTGAAACTCGCCTACCCCTTCAGCTTTGTTTCGCTTAGGCCAGGACATCCAACTTCTTTTCATTCATAACATCGGCAATCATCTCTTTCTTATCATCCGCACTACATCCACGCACATTCAGACAACCCAATTTTATAAAGTTTTTCTTCTTCTCGTTTTTAGTAGATTTGTACAGGAGAAGGGGTTACTAGCCCATTGCTCCCGGCATCTTAGTCGCCTCATACGACACGCATTGCTTACGGAGGAAAGATTTTTCCACTTCCCCATGGACAATAGAGAAAATAAAAGAACAAGAGCTATTAAGAAAAAGAAGAAAAACCTAGATGTGTGTATGTATATATATGCATGTGTATGCCAGTGTAGTGTGACCTAAAGTGTAAGTAGAAGTAGCTAGATATACCTGTTATCCAGCGTGTTTATGAGACAGAAAAAAGACACCAGCAATCCTACCATCATGTAAAACAGTTTCAGGTTTCTGTTTCACAGTCACCTGGCAGGACGGTAGTACCTCCCTGGGTGGTTGCTGTCTACCAACCTACTACCTATATCCATACATTTATTAAACAAAAATACCAACCACTCCAACACTATATCTTCCCCTGCTTTTAACATTTCTGTCATGATCCTGTCAGTTCCAGCTGCTTTACCCCCTTTCATTCTACGTAATGCCTCACGCACCTCCCCTACACTCACATCCTTCTCTTCTTCACTCCTAAACGATGTTGTACCTCCCTGGCCAGCACATAAAATTACCGCCTCCCTTTTTTCATCAACATTTAAAAGTTCCTCAAAATATTCCCACCATCTACCAAATACCTCCAGCTCCCCATCTACTAACTCCCCTACTCTGTTTTTAACTGACAAATCCATTCGTTCCCTAGGCTTTCTTACCTTGTTTATCTCGCTCCAAAATTTTTTCTTGTTTTCAGCAAAATTTTTTGACAGAGCCTCTCCCATTCTTTCATCTGCTTTTCTTTTGCACTCTCTCACCACTCTCTTCACCTTTCTTTTACTCTCCATATACAGTGGTACCTCGACTTACGTTGTTATCACCTTACGTTATATTCGATATCCGTTACTTATAACGTAAGAAATTTGAATGCGACATCCGTTGATTGATTCGTCTTACGCCTTTCGTACGACCTGTTCGCTTGAGCCCAGCTGAGCGCACACTCCAGGGAGCGTCAGTGTGCTATTGTTTACAAGCGAGGCGACCACCCACCCACACCCACGCATTCATACCAGTATATTGTCATTATTCCACTGTTTTTAGTGCTTGCAACTGCTAAATAAGCCACCATGGGCCCCAAGAAAGCTCCTAGTGCCAAGCCTGTGGTAAAAATGTGCAGGGAGTGAAGCATTTATCAGAGTGTAGCAGGCATGCAGGGAGTGTAGCAGGCATGCAGGGAGTGTAGCAGGAAATGAGCGGATGGGAGTGTAGCAGGATGCAGGGAGTGTAGCAGGATGCAGGGAGTGAGCAAGGATGCAGGGAGTGTAGCAAGGATGCAGGGAGTGTAGCAAGGATGCAGGAGTGTAGCAAGGATGCAGGGAGTGTAGCAAGGATGCAGGGAGTGTAGCAAGGATGCAGGGAGTGTAGCAAGGATGCAGGGAGTGTAGCAAGGATGCAGGGAGTGTAGCAAGGATGGGGAAATGCAGGGAGTGTAGCAAGGATGCAGGGAGTGTAGCAAGGATGCAGGGAGTGTAGCAAGGATGCAGGGAGTGTAGCAAGGATGCAGGGAGTGTAGCAAGGATGCAGGAGTGTAGCAAGGATGCAGGGAGTGTAGCAAGGATGCAGGGAGTGTAGCAAGGATGCAGGGAGTGTAGCAAGGATGCAGGGAGTGTAGCAAGGATGCAGGGAGTGTAGCAAGGATGCAGGGAGTGTAGCAAGGATGCAGGGAGTGTAGCAAGGATGCAGGGAGTGTAGCAAGGATGCAGGGAGTGTAGCAAGGATGCAGGGAGTGTAGCAAGGATGCAGGGAGTGTAGCAGGGATGCAGGGAGTGTAGCAAGGATGCAGGGAGTGTAGCAAGGATGCAGGGAGTGTAGCAAGGATGCAGGGAGTGTAGCAAGGATGCAGGGAGTGTAGCATTCATGCAGGGAGTGTAGCATTCATGCAGGGAGTGTAGCATTCATGCAGGGAGTGTAGCATTCATGCAGGGAGTGTAGCATTCAAAGAAAAAGGCCAGTAACCCCAGAAAAGGACTTGGTACCTGCAGTGTTAATGGAAGGGATTCCCTTCCAAACACTAGCATACTACTCCACCTTCTCCCTCCTCCCGTCCTCCACACATCAACAACTCTTCAATAAATGTAAGTGACATGTTATTGTACAATATTTGCATGTGTATTTATGTATTCTTTATTAAATTGTGTATTATTTAATGTCCAAAAGTTCTAAAAAATATTTTATTTAACTACTTTTGGAAGTCTTGGACGGATTAAATTTATTTCCATTATTTCTTATGGGGAAAATTGATTCGTGTTACGTTTGTTTCGTCTTAAGAAATGCCCTCTCTGACGGATTAAAAACGTAAGTCGAGGTACCACTGTACTCTGCTCTTCTATTAACACTTCTGTTTTGTAAAAACCTCTCATAAGCTACCTTTTTCTCTTTTATCACACCCTTTACTTCTTCATTCCACCACTCACTCCTCTTTCCTCCTGCACCCACCCTCCTATAGCCACAAACTTCTGCCCCACATTCTAATTCTGCATTTTTAAAACTATCCCAACTCTCTTCAACCCCCCCCACTACTCATACTTGCCCTAGCCCACCTTTCTGCCAATAGTTGCTTATATCTCACCCTAACTTCCTCCTCCTTTAGTTTATACACTTTTACCTCTCTCTTACTTGCTGTTGCCATTTTCTTTTTGTCCCATCTACCTTTTACTCTAACTGTAGCTACAACTAAATAATGATCCGATATATCCGTTGCCCCTCTATAAACATGTACATCCTGAAGCCTACCCATCAACCTTTTATCCACCAATACATAATCTAACAAACTACTTTCCTTACGTGCTATATCATACCTTGTATATTTATTTATCCTCTTTTTCATAAAATATGTATTACTTATTACCAAACCTCTTTCTACACATAGGTCAATTAATGGTTCCCCATTTACATTTACCCCTGTTACCCCAAATTTACCTACTACTCCCTCCACAACATTTTTACCCACTTTAGCATTAAGATCCCCAACCACAATTACTCTCTCACTTGGTTCAAAACTCCCCACACACTCACCATTTTCCAAAATCTCTCTCTCTCCTCTACACTTTCTCTCTTCTCCAGGTGCATACACACTTACTATAACCCACTTTTCACATCCAACCTTTAGTTTACTCCACATAATCCTTGAATTTATACATTTATGTTCCCTCTTTACCTGCCATAACTGATTATTCAACATTATTGCCACTCCTTCTTTAGCTCTATTTGAAACCCCTGACCTAATCCCATTTATTTCTTCCCACTGAAAGACCAATGTTATAAGTGCTAAACATTATAACTCAAAATATTATAAGTTAGGGTTCTGCTGTCTTATATTTGGTGTAGCACTGTGAGGAGTGTGTTGAGAAGTTATTCCCATTACTAATTGGGCCTACTATATATACAGAACAATAAACTTCAATATAAACCCTTCGCTTAAACTTCTCCTTGATAGCTACAACAGAACGCACAAAGCACAAGGCACTCTTTGACATCCCTTGTGTCAGTCTCACACTATGCTAAAATGCAATGCACATAAAATGCCTGAAGATCTGGAATTCATTATCTGAACCAATTAAGGATTCCCTGACTACATACAAATTTAGGGCTATGCTTAAAAATCATTTCATCTCTCAGTACTAACCAAACCAACCAAAACAACTTCTAATCAGTTTGAAGCAAGTCTCCCAAATATTATATTATATGACCTCTAGTCTATTAAAATATCTGCCAATTCAAAAAATATTACTGTTTGAACCATTAATTGTAATATTGTTTTTATTATGTGCAACTTCAAGATTATTATTCTTATAAACCTCCACCCTGACTACCTCGCATTAGTATTAAGATAAAATAAAGATTTATTACAAAGTCAACCATTCTTATCTTGTCTAGACTAAAGTACGTAGTTATTACGTATTAGGATTAGTTTGCCAGAAATGCCCTGGCATGATAGTGGCTTTCTTTGCACTTAACAAATCAAATTTGCAATTACACATTGTAACCTTTGCAAAGAAATTAAATCTTTAATCTTTTTTTTAATCTTAATCTAAACATAAAGATACATCTTTTGTGTTTAGGGGCTGCTTATCATCATTTGCTCCTCTTGTTCTTGTTAAAATTGATAAATAAATAGATTTAAAAATACATATGTCATTATATGATAGAGTGAATGATGGTGAAACGTGTTTCTTTTTCGGATCACTCTATTTCAGTGAAAGATGGCCAGTGTGATAAAAAAAAAAAATAGCCAAAAGCCTGGTGCCCTATGTTAATGAACTAAATCATAGTTTCCATAATGTTTTGGCACTTTTGGGAACAGGTAAAAATCCGAGCAAGCTTAATTTAAAAAAATAAAATGTTATTATTTTTAACTTAAAATGTTGTGTGTATAGTTCTGGTATGATGTATGACATTAGAAAATATTAAAATTATTGGTTTCTGCCTTTTATCTCATTATAAAGACATAGAGCATTGTATCTTTATTATTGATAATTATGAATAAATGATGGCTTAGTGTTATTTTATTAATTCCTTTATAAACATTTTCTCCTGCTCAGCATTTCATTAAACATATAAAGTACCTGATGGGAATGACATCATATGGAGAGCACTGTGTCCTGGCTGTACGCACAGATGATGGATCAGGACAATTTGGCCTCATCATCTGCAATGCTATTGGAACACCTGTTGACAGTAAGTAGTGTATGTGAAGTGCTGCAGCTAGTAAGATAAGATTAAGACAAGATTTATTGGTATTTTTAACCTGGAGGGTTAGCCATCCAGGATAACCCAAAAAAGTCAATCCACTCATGCCGGGGATTGAACCATGGACATTCAGTGTGTGAGGCAAGAGCATTGTCTACCAAGCCACAGGGCCTGGCAAGGGTGAGATTAAAATTTTTAAACACACTGGCTGTCTCTTACCAAGGTAGGGTGACCAGAAAAAGAAGAAACACTCACCATCACTTATGCCATCACTGTCTTAACAGAGGTGTGCCAACATTTACAGCTCAGATGCCCCTCAAAACTGCAGTATCCCTAATCCTCCTTCAGAGTGCAGGCACTGTACTTCTCAACTCCAGGCCTCAAGTTTGGCTAACTGGTTTCCCATAATCCATTCATAAATGTTACCTTGCTTACACTCCAACAGCATGTCAAGTCATAAAAACCACTTGCTTCCACTCATATCTAACACGCTCACACACATATACCTGTTGGATGTCCAATCCCCTTCTATACAAAATCTCCTTTACTCCCTTCCTTCATCCTTAACTAGAATAACCCCTTCCCCTCCTTCCCTCCACTATAGATTTATACACTCTTCAAATCATTCTATTTTGCTTTATCCTCTCATAATGTCTAAACCACCTCAACAACCTCTCCTCAGTCCTCTTGGATAATACTTTTAGTAACCCTGCACCTCCTCCTAATCTCCAAACTATGTATTCTCTGCATAATATTCACACCACACATTGCCCTCAGACATCATGTTTCCACTGCCTGCAGCATTCACCACCCATGCTTTTCATCCATATAAGAGTGTTTGTACCACTGTACACTGATACATTTCCCTTTTGGCCTCCATGGATAATGTTTTTGTCTCCACAGATGCCTCAGTGCACCACCCACCTGTGGCTCACTTCACCTTTCATAGACCTGGCTGCTGACACATCCATTCCCAAATATCTGAACACATTTAGTCTGATATCCGAAAAAAATGTCCACCAGTAGTGTTCTGAATGTACACTATTCTTACAGGGTATAACATGCTGCAATTCTGGATGTTAACATAATAATAATAATAATAATAATAATAATAATAATAATAATAATAATAATAATAATAATAATAATAATAATAATAATAATAATAATAATAGTTTATTTAGACATGGTACAATGATACATAGGTAGACATGATACATAGGTATAAATGAGATGTACATGCCAAAAGCCCCTAATATGCTGTGCATTGCGGGCATTCTTAGGACTATTTAATTGTAGACTACATGGTAAAAATTATGGTTGATAATTTATAAAATAAGTATAATTGTGTATCTAAGTTATAAAATTTGAATATAAGTTGAACATAATAATTTATTAATTGTAGGCTTTGAGGGATATTAAAACAATTAATTGCATTGCAGTTAAGTTCGTGGTCTTTTAATGCGTTATAGAACAGTTACAGTATGTTTTTCATAACAGGTATTATGATTAATCAGGTTTTACATTTGGATTATTCTACTTTGTTGGAATGTTTGATATTGAGCATTTAGGTTTGGGTGAGAGGTGTTTTATCGTTTGAATTGGGGTAGGCAGGGTTTGCAATGACAGGTAATGAATTCCAAATTTTCGTGCCTTTTATATGCATTGAGTTTTTACATAGTGTTAGATGGACAGGGGAACATCGAGGAGTGATCTGTGTCTAGTGTTATGGTCATGTGTCCTGTTAAAATTGGTAAGGAGAAGTTTGAGTGGTGGGTTAATATTTGCATAGAATGTTCTATGTATGTAATAGGCACAGTAAAAGTATGAATGTCTTGTATGGTGAGTAAGTTTAGGTTTTTGAATATTGGTGGAGTATGTTGTCTGGAGTGTGAATTTGTTATCATTCTAACTGCTGCCTTTTGTTGTGTTATTAGTGGTCTGAGATGAGTTATTGATGTAGAGCCCCATGTGCAGATTCCATAGGTGAGGTAGGGGTAAATGAGTGAGTGATATAGGGTAAGGAGAGCTGGTTGTGGAACATAGTACCGTATCTTGGATAGTATTCCCACGGTCTTTGAGACTTTCTTGGAAATTTGTTGTATATGTGTCTGAAATTTGAGGCCACTGTCAAGATGTATTCCTAAGAATTTTCCCTCTGTGAGTTTTGTGATAGGGGACCCGTTTATCATTATGTTAAGTGGTGTGTTTGTAGCTCTGTTCCCAAACTGAATAAGTAGGTTTTATCAATATTGAGAGTAAGTTTGTTAGTCATCATCCAGGTAGATATTTTCTACAATTCAGTATTTACAGTGTTGGCTAGTATGTCTGGGCTTGGGTGCGAGATAACGTATGTATGGGTTTGAGTAGATAAGATGCATTTGGTAGGTCGTTAATGTAAATGAGAAAGAGAAGTGGGCCAAGAACACTTTCCTGTGGGACACCTACTGTAATAGTTTGCGCGGTAGAGCTAGCTCCATTTGTGTACACATATTGGTTTCTGTTGCTAAGGTAAGATTTTAGGTAGTTGAGGGAGTGCCCTCTTATACCATAGTGTGATAATTTTAGGTGTAACAGATCATGGTCAACTGTATCAAAAGCTTTACGTAAATCATTGAAGATTCCCACTGGGATTTCTTTTTTCTCAAGAGCGGTGTAAATTATTTCTAACATGTGTATAATGGCATCATTTGTATTTTTATTAGGCCTGAATCCAAATTGACAGTGGTTGAGTACGTTGTTGGAGGTGAGGTAGGAATATATTTGTCTATGAATTAATTTTTCAAAGATTTTGGAGAGAAGGGGTAAGTTAGATATCGGCCTGTAGTTATTCAGGTCTGTTTGATCTCCTCCTTTATGTATGGGGTGACCCTCGCTATTTTGAGTATTGATGGGAAGGTAGAGGATTCGATGGATTTGTTAAAGAGTGTTGCAATAACTGGTGAGAGAACTTGAGAGGCTTTTTTGTATATAAAAGGTGGTAAGTTATTTAGGTCACCTGCTTTGTTTTTTAATGTGTTGATTATAAGTGAAACTTCTATTGGGTTGGTCGGGGCTAGGAATAGTGTGTTCGGGTAGGTGCCAGTGAGATAGTCGTTAGGTGGAGTGTTTGAACTTGGGATTTTGCTTGCCAGCTTTTTTCCTATGGTGGAGAAGAAATCATTGAGTTTGTTTGCTGTTTCAATAGGTGGGAGTAGGGGTTCATCTGGTTTTGTTAGCTTGATTGTTCTGTTTGTGGATATCTTTTTTGTTCCTAGAATTTCAGATAGGGTTTTCAGGTCTTTTTATATCACCTTTTAAGTTCTGTAATTTGTTCTCATAGTACAATTTTTTTGACCTTCTTATCAGACTCGTTAGGTTTGATGAGTAACGTTTTTTACTCATATGTGAGTACATGTTAAATCCTAATTTTATTTTTTCTCTGCAGGTAAATATATAGATATAGAGCCTCATTACCTGGCCATGACAAGCAACTATGTGTTTGCAGTCTCTAAAGAGAACTTCTATCTATGGCACTTCAAGACACCAAAGGCTCATAGTTCCCTTGAATTAGCAAGTAAAGTGGCAATGTTTCTTTGTGTAACTTATGCTTTCTTCACATGTTCTCTTTAATTCCCTTGAATTAGCAAGTAAAGTGGCAGTGTTTCTTTGTGTAACTGATACTGGCTTCACATGTTCTCTTTAATTATAATCTTGAGTCACTATGCTTAATTTTAACTGGCTTAGTGATACAGTGGACCCACGCCTAACGAACACCCCAGAAATCGTACAATTATGTAAGTATAATATAGTAAGTGCTTTTGTAAGTGTATTTTTTTGGGGGGGTCTGAAATGGACTAACCTACTTGACATTATTTCTTAAGGGAGTAAATTCGTTGGTAATGGCACTTGAGCAGGCTTCTGGAATGAATTTTGTTCGTTAGGTGGGGTCCACTGTAATTATATTCATATATTTACAGTCAGCTCTCTTATAAACCTCCTCTGTATAATGTAGTTTTTTATAAATGCAATTAAATAAGTATGTACATCCAAAATTTAATAGTGTATGGCAAGGCTTTCATAGTACATGCTATTCAATTTTTGATGTAGAGTGGACCCTCGCTATTCGAACACTCCAAAACTCACCTTATTATGTAAGTTTATTATTGTAAGTGCTTTTATAAGTGTATTTTTGGGGGTCTGAAATGGATTAATCTCTTCTATGTGCAGGTTGTGTGTTTATTGCTCCAGTCACGGTATTGTGCCTTTTTTGTTATATATGGACTAATCTAATTTACATCATTCCTAATGGGAATAAATTTGTTTGGTAACAGCACTTGAACAGCATTCTGGAATGAAGAATGTTCGAATAGTGAGGGTCCACTGTACTTTTAAAATTGCATCTGCGGTAAATCAAACTACAGTGGACCCCCGAGTTTCGTAAACCCCGGAAATCGTACATTTATGTAAGTAAAATATTGTAAGTGCTTGTGGAAAAGTATTTTGGGGTCTGAAATAGACTAACCTACGTGACATTTTTCTTAATGGGGGTAAATTGTTGTAATGGCACTTGAGCAGACTTCAGGAGTGAAGTTTTTAAACTCGGGGTCCACTGTATATACAGTGGACCCCGAGTTCAGAAACTCACTCCTGAAGTCTGCTCAATGCCTTACCGAACAATTTTCTCCCTTAGGAAAAATTTCACGTAGGTTAGTTATTTCAGACCCCCAAAATACTTTCCCAAGCACTCAATATTATACTCATAAATGCGATTCCGGGTTTACGAACTCGGGTCCACTGTATACACTTATAAGAGAGCTGATTGGTTAAATATGACAGTGATAAATTATGGGGTAAACACGTACTGTGTGCAGTGCATATTTCTAGTTATTAAAGTCACTTTGATATT